>PVJX010007243.1:0-72199 GCA_004027295.1 Dolichotis patagonum | reverse complement strand
TTTGGGATCTGTAGACCCACCCTTCACCCCCAGGGAACCTCCAGGAGACCTGCCTGGGACAAAGTACAGCAGCCCTGCCCGCCAGAGATTCCACAGTCTCCGAGTTGACCACGCCCAGCATCCCGCCTTAAAACTTAGGGAGCCAGGAACTGACAGTGCAACAGGTAATTCACCACACGTGCAGAGGAAGCTTTGAAACTTATAAAGAATTAAAAAAAATCAGACCCTTGAAATTCAAAGACCCAATCCAAAAATGGGCATCTGAAATGAATACACAGTTCTCAGATGAAGAAATACGAATGGCAAATAAATACATGAAGAAATGTTCACCATCATTAGTCATGAGAGAAATGCAATTAAAACCACACTGAGATTCCATCTCACTCCAGAAAGAATGGCCAGGATAGAAAACACTACCAACAACAAGTGTTGGAGAGGCTGTGGGGAAAAAGGAACTCTTCTACACTGTTGGTGGGAGTGTAGACTGGTGCAACCACTGTGTAGGTCAGTCTGGAGATTCCTCAAAAAGTTGGGTTTGGAAGTCCCATTTGACCCAGCTATCCCACTTCTGGGTATGTTCCCAGAAGAACTGAAAACATCATACCACAGTAATATATGTGCACCCATGTTTATAGCAGCACAATTTGTAATAGCCAGATCCTGGAAACAACCTAAGTGCCCACCAACTGAGGAATGAATAAAAAAGTTGTGGCATTTTTATACAATGGAGTACTACTCAGCTATAAAGAATGATCACATTGAGATATTTATAAATAAATGGACACGACTTGAGACCATTCTCTTAAGCGAAATAAACCAGACTCACAAGGGTAAATACCATACAGTCTCCCTAGTATAAGAGTTGATAAGAGCATATAAGATTTTATGTTAAGCATGAGTCCCCATCTCATAGCTTTGAAGCCTGTCAATGTTTTCAATCATCAGTTGGAATGGTTTTATTTTGTTTTGTTTGACTATATCATGCATATATGAACAGCTGTTTTGAAGAAAACAAAACATTATGACAGCTATTGCTAATTTAATATCATCCTTCTTAGAAGTCCTACCATGCTTTTATTGTTCTACTACCATTGGTTCTATCTATCACATTGTGTCTTATTGGAATTTGAATATGTGTGATAGTTTAAACAAAATTTTTCTATCGAAAATGAGATATTATAGTACCCATTGATCATTTTCTGTTATTCGGTTCAGAAAGCCCTGTAATTCTTTCACTCTATGCATGGCTTTATACTATTTTGTTATGTTTGATATTGCTGTATTTGAAACTATGCTCAACTATAGCAGAGTAAGTGATATGGTGATAGCTACTGTTGATGTCTGGTTGTCTTAATGTAAAGTACTGTGTTGCCTATGTTGTCCTGTTCTGATCTGCTCTGTACTGCCCTCTTTTGTTTTATTCTCTTTAAAATTTAAAAAATAAAAAAAAGCAACCCTTTTATAAAAGCAACTACAGAAACAGTAGTGTTCCAAACCACAGGTTTCTGTGAGTTGTGTAAAATTCTCACCATGCAAAGTCTCATCTGTCCCCAACACATTCCACTCTGCTGGCAGCTTCAGGTGTCTGAAAGCCAGTGAAACCTTCTCATCGAGAGAATTCACATCCCCAGAAGGGGGTCCTGAATGGTCAAGAAAACGAGTGAAGTTCAAAGCTTGCTGGTTTCCAGCACTGGTTGCCAGGAACTGAGCTGCATCATATGCCTCATCCTGGACAAAATGGAAGTCTTGTTCAGCCACCACAGACACGGGAAGGCCCTCCTTGGAAGCACAGAGCTGCACCTTCACTGTCTCACAGCAATCATGACCTAAAGGAAGAACAAGCCACAAAGAAAATGACATTAGAGCCCCTCATGAAAGGAGGACACTGGTGGGTCCTCCTAGCTCTTTTTTCACGACACACAACATTCCTCAATTCTTCCTTCCTCTGACCTCTGAAAGTATTTTGGTAAACTTCTTTAAACTATCAGCAGTTTCTAAAACTGTTGCTTGAAAAGTGAATCAATTCCCACACAAACAGGAATAACTATGTTTCTTACCTTTCACCAGGTTTGTGACATAGCATTTGGCAGAGAGCAGGCTTTCAATACCAATTATTGCTGTACTGTTGTTCAATTTTAACAAATTAAACAATGAAAGCCCCTTAATCCTGTGAGGCCTAGTGCACAACAGAAAATCTAATAGTTGCTAAGCTGAGTTAGACCTGAAAAGGCAACAGGGAAAGATATCTTTCATACAAGAAATGTGGAAAGAATTCTGTAATTCTCCAGCATTTGTCTTATTATCACTACTATACAATGAATCAAGCAATGAAGCACTTTGAAAAGTGCAAACCTATGTGATTTTTAACTTTAAGATTATTAGGTAATCCAAGGCCTAAAAAATAAGTAATAATTGTTACTTGATATATTTTCTTCTGTCTCAACCACTAATAAAGAAACAATGAAATCATGAAACCATCTGCTTCACACGAGGAGGATGTGATGCCAATGTTGTTCAAGAAAAGCAAAACCATAGCACCCAATGTACAAAACAGAAGGTACCCTATGAGTTGTGACTTTAGGCAGCAACCTACATGCCTCCTCAAAGAGCTTAGCGTAAGCCAAATAAGCAAGATACGACATCATCATCATCTTTCTGTGGGTAAGGTATTCTTGGAGAGTAAGATTTTCTTCTATATGTCTAGCCTTTTAGAATTAAATATTTGCAATATGAAGAATAGTCAATAAAACATATACTGCTTCTTCTCAGTTTTCAAATACTGATCTCAACTAGCCAGTACTATATTGCTCTATCACTATTCCTCTTCCATGAAATATCTTTTTGACAAGAAAATTAAGTTAGTGTTTCTTTTTTTGAGTTATGCTCCTTCATCCTCTGCCTGATTCACTCACTCACTTGTGTACCCATGGATTCCTTCAACCTACACCACATGTATAGAATGCTTTTTGGCAATACAACAATGCAGAAGGAACACTCTATGTGTCTATATGGTCTATGAGTTTTCCCATGCTATGGACACAGTGGGATCAGACGTGAGCAAAACAAAGTTCTGTTACCTTTAAAAGAGAAAAATATGTATTTTTTTCCATATGTCCAACAGAAAACTAAGCTGACTTTTCCACATACATTTGTCCTAGGGTCCACCTTCAGTCCTTTGTTTTTGTGACAAAAGAAATCTCTTACTGCTATGTGATTCTAGGGTGGTAGTAAGTATCTACTAACCAAGTACCTACCCCACACAAGACATACGACAAATCTTTTTCTTAACGTGACAATTTTGAGATATATAACTTCATAGATGAAAAAACTGAGATTTCAAGAAATAAAATTACTTATGCACAGCTACACAGCTATTAAATTCATTCTTCAGAGCCAAAGCTGATGCCAAAGGACACAGAGTATTACATCATCATGCAGGGGGTTTTGTACCACATTGCCTATGAAAACTAAAGCCTTGTCTGAAAAGAGTCTAACAGCTAGAATGACGGGTCAAGGTGACTGATAAGCAAGAACAGGTTTATGAATTACCAGACCAGTCTTCACACAAACATATAACTCCTACTGCCTTCCAAATTGAATTCTTTCTATGAAAAGTATTGAAAGCCAAAACTTCTTTTGCTTGATCTGGGTGTGCACACATATATGTGCATTTAAATTCAACATGTTCAGAATTTTTACATTTAATATATGAAATTAAATTAGACTCCATCTTTCTTGAAAGGGCAGCTAGATATCATTATCAGCAGAAACTAGTCAATAGATTCAGATAATAGGTTTGGGTATTTTTCCTGTATAAAGTGTTTCTTTTAAAATGTTCCTGTAACATATGACTCAATTCTGCTCAACAGCAAGTAACTGGACTTACCACTAACTTCAGGCATCATGATTAGAAGGTAATGATGAATAGGGAAAGAATCTCACCTCTCTGTACATTATGGCTTATAAAGAAGACTAAAATAAGCTGCAGATAACTGAAGGCGAGTCTAAATGGAGTAGGCTCAGTAAGAAACATGATTAGGGTGTGGGGAATACTACAGTTCAAAGGTAAGCAAAATCGGGAAGCTTTCACCAAGGAGGCAGCAGCTAAAAACAGCCTTTGAAAGACACTCTATCCCCAACCTCTTTAAACTCCAGGGGTTCTTCTCTGCAATCTTCAGAACACAAACATAATACCTTTTTTCCCTCTCTTTTTTATTATTTACTTAGCAGGCACTTTTCTATACCCTTGCTGTGTGCCAGACACTATTCTCAGCGCTTTAGCCAGTAACCATTCCCATACTTCTCGCAATAACAAGCAGGCATTGTTATCTTCATTTGCTGGATCAGGAAAGTGAGGAACAAAAACCATTAAGTAACTTGCCCAAAGTTATAAAGCTCTGACACAGCAAAAATTAAAATCTGAATCAGTTTCCCTGTTCTAATGTCACCCCATACCCAATACTTAAGGATATTTAAGATTACTTAAACTTGGACAAGAGTACCATTAAAGAATCAATGAGAGAGGAATAAATATACATTGGAACTTCACCTTCGGCCAATGGATCAGCTTCGTTACTTCAATGGGCCTCAGTCTCATCATTACAACACCAAGGGGCAGTTAGCCTGAGAGTTAAGGCTTCTCTGTAAAAGCCAGTGGGTTTTAAGGTGAAAACAGAAAAAAGATTGGAAAATGGTTTTAAGGGTAGGAAACACCTTTAAAAACATAAAAACGGAAGGAAGCAGAGAGTAAGCTAAACATATGAACTATTACTACACAAAATATTTTCTACATCTAATGGCTTGGCAGAAAAGATCTGGCTTCAAACCTATTTTCTTACTTATTAAACGCGTGGCCTGGAACAAAAGACAACATCTAACACTGGCGAATCTAAATCTAGCCTTGCAGAGCTGAAATTTGGAAGCCCAAACCCCATTCTTTGATACCATCACCCCAAGTGACATATGTAGTCTCACTTTATTTCCAAAGTAGGGTAGGAGGTAATGTACTTCAGTCAGAAAAAATTAAGGAAAAAAATACAGCTCATGAATCGAGGCTAAGAATTAAACAAATTAATAAATTCCTGACAGTCCTCTGAGGTAGGTATGAATTAAGGTCAACAAAGATGAAAATCACAAATTCTGCAAGTCAGTGATAATAATGTAAATAATTTGGGATATAAGTTTAACTGTCTTCCAAATCTACACCTGCTGTACTTAGAGGAAGTACTGCTACTTGCCTCAACTACAGCTCACTGTTCTTAGCCACCAAAACAGTATGTATTTATTTCCCTCTCCAAGTCTATGCAAAGAGGAGAAAACGGAAGACCCTAAATCAGAAAAGTCGTCATGGTGCACAAAACTGATCATCATTTATTGGCCCATAAAATCACCTCTGCAGGAAGCACAGTGAAAGCCAGTGAAGTAACAGCACCTGACTCAAAACTATGAAGTGCAGGTAAGAATTTATGTGGAAGGCTAAAATGACTTAACCTGGGACAGGATGGGTAGAGGCAAACAATGGGGTAAGAAAAAGGTGATGTAGGGACCTCTGTGTTGCTGGACTGTACAAGTATGTTTCTCTTATTCTGATGCAGTGGTACAAGAACTTGAGAGCAGCTGTGTTGTATGTTGTGTCTTGCTTGTGTCTAGATGTTCCCTCAAAGCCTGTGCAGCCATAGGTGGGGCTTCTTCAGAGGTTGCTGGATCTAGAGTATGTAATACAGTGGCTGATTCATGCTGCAAAGCTAAGATCAAGAGTATGAGGATTAAGAGTGTTAAGTGCTATCCACCCAAAGTAGCCTGGATAAGATATAAGGGACAGATAGAGCTGTGGTCTTTCCTTGTTGCTTTGCTACCTTCTGCCCACCACTATTTGTTTCTCCTTTGCAATGCCTGTCTGCCAAGCCATCCTGCCTTAGAGATAGTCGATGATGGACTGAAACCTCAACAAACTGTAAATTAAATAAACCTTTCCTCCTTTAAGTTTGGGTGTATTTTGTCTCAGCAGTAAGAAAAGTAAGATAAGATGGAAGAGTGTATGAGTGAGGTTGAGCATGGTGGTATACACCTGTAACTGCAGCTACTGCAGAAGCTGAGGCAAGAGGACTGTGAGTTGGAGACCAACCTGGGAAGCTTAGTGAGACCCTGTTTCAAATTTTAAAAAACAAAGCAAATAAACAAATATATATATATAAAATCATAGCAAACTAGAGCTACAGATGTAGTTCAGTGCTCCCTGAGTTCAATCTCCACTGCCACCCAGAGGAAGAGGAAAAAAAAATAGAACAAAACAAAACCTAAAAAACAAAGAAGTATGTGAGTCATCTGTTTGTGTATAAAGAAAAACGAAATTACACAGGAATGAAGAACATTAGACCATGAAAGGCTATGAAACTGGTATCAAGGAAAGCCATTCAATTGTTAGTGCACATTTCTCTTCAGACATGAACTAACAATCTGAAGGAGAAACTGAATCATTTTAAGTAAAATATGCCATAAATCTAGAATTTATTTGGTAAAGCTACAGGATTATTTTTCAAAAGAAAAATAAAGAGTTGAAAGAGGAGTGTAAAGCTGCGAGTTTCTTGGATAAATCTTCATTAAAGAGTAAATGCGAAGAGTTATTACAGGTCAGGACCAAAGTACCTCCCCTACAGACCTTACTCTCTGGAATTCAAGCACACAAAGTCAGAAGAGCTACTATCTTGTACTGATGTTTTCTGTTGGATTGAAATGGTTCTCAAGATTAGTTTTTAATCCCTATAACCGTTCAGATAAAGCATATAAGGAAAAAAGACATCAGCAAGATTTTTTTAAACTAAAAGCTGTATATCATAGTAATAAAACTAAAACTTCTTACTACTGTAAGTTAGTCCTAGAGATAGGACTACTTTCAGGGGGCCATGATTCCTGACTGACTTTGTATGTAATGGATGCAGAGTATTAATGTCTACATCTGTATTACAAAACCATGGGGTGGAAAAGCCATATTCAAGTTAATATGTAATTACAATCTAAGTTTTTGCATAAAAACAATAGCTGTAATAGAACACCAAGATTTTCAGCTAGTTCTATGGTATTTTTCCTCCCATTCAATTTCCTAGTAACAAGAGAAAAAAATTAAAAATCACAATCTTTTTCTTCATAAGGGAAGTTTGGAAAATGGTATTGTCCTTCTGACAGGAGGTATCCTAGAGAATTTAGAAAGGAAGAAGGGAGAGAAATATTTGAAGAAACATGGGCAAAATTTTAATTCAATCCTTAAAACTGCCTTCTGAATTTATCCAGCAGGTTCAGTTCGTTTACAACCAAAATACAAAATAAATTATGAGGTGGGAGAGTCACGTCCCCGACTAAGTGAACTGTAAGAGGTCTTAGATAATGTTGGCCCTCAGCTGTAGAGTCAGAAAACACAACTTTGAACCCCAGGCTCTACTGCAGACAGGTTTGACTATCATGAGAAAAGCTATTTGACCTTGAAGTCCATTTCTTTGCACATAAAATGTGAATACCACTTAAAAAAATAAAATCAGAGATGGTCATGTACAAAGAACTGATGTAAACCTGGAACCTGAAACTGGTGGTTATTATTAGCTACTAAAATGCTGCTGGTTCAGGTAACTCAAGTAAACCTTCACAAAGAGCTGCTCTGGCAAGCATGGCCAACAAAGCTTCTGAGGCAATTGTTGCATTGGCACTAAAGAGCTGAAATAAAAGGGGATGGTAAGGATAATCAAAAGCAAAAAAAGCAGCTGGGTGAGAAACAACAATTTAACTATTAATGAATCATGTAATCCACACCTTCTCTAAACTCAAGAGGTCAGAGTGTATGTATGTTCATGAGGTTAGGCAAGCTTTCCTGCAGGCTCCTTATCACTCTATGAAACATCTGCACCCATGGAAACAAAATACTGCTACAGATAAACAAAACTGCTTTAGCATGACCCAAGAATTACTTCATTTCCTGTTAAGCTAAAAGGGGAACACATCCCAGCCAGGCCTTCTCTTTTGAGGATAAAACAACTAGAACTTTGTTTTTTATCAGCTATCTAAAAAGGAACCCTAAAAGTGCCTGCTGGGCCAGTCAGGCCCCATCTCACACAGATGTCATCTAACAGAAAGGATGCATTACTAGTCAAAGGTAGAAAATACAACAGTAATGTCTTTTACTACTCATTTGGCACCGAAGTATTTAAAAATTTGGTGTCTGTCTTTTAAAGAGACTATAACAGGGATAAAGGAAATTTTCTGTTTCAGACCCACAGTTTACTAAGAAACAGGATTATCTGTGGAGATATGTATGACTGGTAGCTTTTGGGGCTCTACTCATTGACATGTGAACCTGGTGCATTCATAAAACATTTCCACATGTACAGTAATACTCAAGCAGGGAGGAAGTTATCAGCAAGTACATGAGAAAATCTTACTCTGTGCATGCTGCAGAAGAGGCTAATTAATATTAAAAACTTAACTATTTCAATTCTAACCAGTATCTCTAAGGTAGTGTTTCTCACTTTTCTCCTATCTCTCCAAGGAACCCTTTTGGATGTTTTCCTCTAATAAACCCCTACACCTCATGACATTTTAGTATCATCAATACACCATATATTTGCATATACTTATCTGTGCTTTATATGTAAAGACTGAGTTTTAGTTTTTGTGAGGGTTTTGTGTGTGTGTGTGTGTGTGTGTGTGTGTGTTTTGTTTTTGACCCTCCAAGATCCAATTTGTATTACTCTGTGGAGGAACTCACTCCTGTTTTAGGACATGTCCTAGAATTTCAATGCTGTGTTCAATTTCCCAAAATGTCCTCATAAGAGAGGACAGTTAGAAGACAAAAGATGTTCGGCCCTTTAACTAATTCTGTTTATTTCTCCAGTGCAACCACTACATTTATCTACTAGAAATAATACAGTAATTTCAGGTTTTAAAATATAAAGTCCCTGGCCCTGAAGCAAGGCCAGCAGATTGCTGTAGCTGCTGGTTTCAAACAGGAGCCTAAAGAGAATTCTTTCTGTGGTCTGTTGGCCATTTCAGAACTTTGGAAATGGAATGGTCAATTCATCAGAAAGAAATAGCAGGTTGAGTATGGCAGACTTTAGGGGGCCTGCAGGGGAGAGACCCTGGCGCCTCAGGACCTGCACGGTGCGGTTGACTCGGGGTGCCAGGAGAACAAGAACTCCTCCCCTCTCTGGGGGGCGGTTGTGAGCCTGCCGGCACGTGGGCTAAGAATCAGACATCTCATGTTGTCCTGTCCCCTGTCCCGTGCCCCCCCCTTAGCAAGTGGGAGCCAGTGAACTACACATCTTGTGAAAAGATTGGCTATGTTATTTAGTATGAGCTCTCCATATGCAAAGATATGGATAACCATTTAGAAGAAAACAAGAGACAATATGACAGATAGTGAAGATCTCCAGTTGTTTAGCTTTGAAATTTATGCTTTCTTATGTCCCATTCTGTTCTGTTTTGTTGTGTTTAATTTTACCCCCTTTAAAATAAAATATATTAAAAAAAAAAAAGAAAAACAAAGAGGGGAAAAGAAAGTGCTCTAAAGGATATAATATGCATGTATGTTTAAGTGTGTAAGATAGATGACCATATTACTGGTTTTGGTAGATTGTTGAGCAGAACTGTTAACAGTCTCACTGTTTGAATGTCTACTTTGTATGCTTTAATTTTGTAACTTGAACAACTATTTCCAATGATGACTGTACGTAACTTATCAAGTGGCAATTTGTTAGTGTTTTTGTTTTTCTTTTGTTTGTTGTTCTTGTTGTTCTTTTATTTTTTGCCTTTGGAATTCTGTATTACTGCTACCCTTTTTCTGTTTTGTTTGGATGTTTTCTTTTTTGTTTTTTCTCTTTAAATAAAATTTAAAAAAATAAATAAAATAAAATAAAAAATAAAATAAAATAAAATAAAATAAAATATAAACTCCAGCTATGTATACCGCCTTATAATAGAAGTACTTCAGAATAGGGAGATTGTTGTAAGATGTTAAATAAAAAAAGATTGGTCATTGGAGGGAGAGCCAGACACCAGCCTTTTACCGTGAGTCAGTGCCATTCACAGATGGCAGGGAACGAGAACAAGAAGTCAACAACAAGCAAACCCTCCCTGCGAATTGGCACCATGCATGGGCTGCTGAGAGGAGACCCAGACAACAGCTTTTTCCCATGAGTCAGCACCATTTGCCAACTGGGAGAGAAGAGAACAAGAAGTCAACAACAAGCAAACCCTCCCTGCGAACTGGCACCATGCATGGGCTGCTGAGAGGAGACCCAGACAACAGCTTTTTCCCATTAGTCAGCACCATTTGCCAACTGGGGGAGAAGAGAACAAGAAGTCAACAAGAAGTAAGCCCTCCCTGCAAACCAGTACCATGTATGGGCCGCTAGAGGCAAAGCCAGATGCCAGCCCTTACTGGCACACAGGCTCGGAAACAAGAGCCACCCACCCCCATCCTACCCCCACCAAAAGCGACCAGCTGATCTGGAGAAACACAGGCTGTGATGATGGCTACTGAAGTGGAATACAATTTAAAGTTCGTAGTGTTTATTAGTGTTACACTGACTTTGCAGGTCTAAAACCAAGCGTCCGATCATGTATTTCAGAGGCTAGTAATATGTAATGTAACTTCTATAAGGGATCTCATATCTGAGGATGGTGGCCATTATTAATTCCCAATTGTCTTTTTTTTTTTTTTTTTGGTGGTGGTGGTTGTGGGGGCTGTTTACCAGGGATCGAACTCACAACCTTGTGCTTACCAGGCAAACACTTACGCCACTGACCTAGATCTTCAGCCCTATTATCTTGTTTTTAAATCCTGTATCATTTTCATTGTTTTGTTGGCTTGGATTTTGTTTTGTTTTGTTTTGTTTTGTTTGATTCTACTGTATCTGGTGACATGCGCAGCTCTATCAAAGATATACTAAGGTAGTCATTTTGGATTTACTACTATCTTGTTCTGAAGTCCTTCATGCATTCATTGTTTTGTTTTGTTTTGTTTTGTTTTGTTTTTATTGGTTCTATCCTATTCTGTTTTGTTTGATTTTTACTATGTCTAAAGGTGTCTACAGCTATTTTGAAGACAGCAGGTAGCATGATGGTAACCATTGTTGATTTTGTATGGCTTTGAAGTCCTGTGTCACTTATACTGATTTGTTTTGATTGGCTTTGTTCTGTTTTGTTTTGCTTGGTTTTATTCTCTTTAAAATAAAAAATTAAAAAATAAAAAGATTGATTAGGTAATGGGGTAATTATCTGATTGGGCTACTTAAAAGCCTCTAACTTTTCAAACATGTTTTTCAACTTGATAGCCGTTAGACATCTGCTAGAAAGAGTCTTGGTTGAAAAATTTCTTGTGAAAGATACATTATGCTATAATCCTAGGACTACCTCTTGAGGCCTGGGCTACAATTTTCAATAAACCGTGATGGATTTCTCAATAGTAGTAAATGTATTTTTTTTTTCTTTTCATGACAAATCTACTTTATATAGTATCATTCTTTCTAAGCAATAAAGAAAATATGTAAGAGTTGAGTCTAATTTTGGGTCAATGAAGGGTTGTAGTTTTTCTGTCAAATAAGAACCATTGCTATGAATCCTAAAAGTAAATAGCCAAGCTAAAAAAAGATTTTATTTTATGAGTCTACATCAAAGCCTTTCATAAAAATGTGGAGAATTCACTTAACATTCTGTTCCATTTTTCATTCTGAAATCACTATTTACTTATCTAAATTATTTCATTAATAAAAGTGAAGAAAACAAAACAGCACATGTCTTCCAAGAATACTGAGATTTCTTTACACTATTTATCAATCTTTCATAGGTATTAAAAAGAAAAAATGGAAGAAAAGAGAACCTTAGCTTCACCTCTAGAAGAAAATCACTAAATAATTAAAATTAATTATTTAGATTGGGTTTCTATGAAGAGACAATAATAGGTTATTTTTATTTTTATTTATTACAAAGGTAAGATTTTTCATTAGAAATATATTTCCATTTCAACCTATGTTTCATAGCAATTATCATCTTGAACCAGTCATCTCATAGGTATTTTGTATCTAATACTTTATTATAAAACTTGTACTTATTTCTAGTGCTGGTCACTTATTTTCAAGAGAAGATATTCTTTTCAGTCTTTGAAATATTAAAATTACTGTATATTACATTTTATGTTTTGTGTCTTGGTGTCCCTCCCGAAAGCCACATGCAGGCTGAGTCTACTATCTGTGATTGTCTCGTTGTCTAGTGCCGGGATTGGTAGTGTGAGTGCTGCACCTCCCCAGGGGCAGGTAGCCAAGCATACCATATGAGGGAGGGGGAAAGGCGTGCTTTTCCTGTTTGCCCTTTTAGCTCTTGTCACTTGCAGCCGCCACGAATGGCTGCCCCTTACCCACTGTCTTGGAGGCAGCTGCGTATAGATTGAAACTTGAATGAACTGTAAGCTAAATAAACCTTTCCTTCTTCATTTTGGACGTCAAGTATTTTGTCTCAGCAATGAGAGAAAAGTAACCAAGACAGTATACAAGTAAAATACTCACTATAAAGCTTTCAATAAATTCAAAGGCAGATAAAATAGAAGGTGAAAGTCTCTATCAACCTGTCACCCAAGATGTCTTCTTAACAGATTTTTTAAAGGAGGGGATTAGATGTAATCTATGCCTTCAGTGGCAGGTAGGCAAGAAAAGGCTACCTTAAGACACCTTTATAACTTCTTTCTAATATCCTCCCCATGCAAGGTTCTTATTAGAAAACATGCTAAGAAAAGAAAATACAGATAAGTGACTGTGAAGGAGGGTATATACATGCACGAACAACTTTCTATAAATCAGCTTATGAGAACCAGGATGAATTTCAAAACAATGCAAACACTGTCCCATTATGTGGTACAAAAAGAAACCTTTTTAGCATGCACCAGTAAATAAACAAAAATAGTTGCCCTCACAAAGCTTAACACTGTAGTACGAGAGGCAAAACACATGATAAGTAAGCAAAATGCATGTTAAAGGTTGGTAAGTGCAATGGAGAAAGATACAGCAAGGAAAGGATGCTGAGTTGAGTATTTCTGTAAGGTGGGCACAAAAGACCTCATGGAAAGAGTAAATAAGGACTTACAGAAAAGGATATCGAATCTAAGAATTCCACAAATGCAGACTTAAGGTAATTTTGGGTCCAGCTTTTAAAAAGTTCTTTTAAAAGGCCCCGTGACATAAACAAGAAACTGAAACTAAATTAACCGCCAAAATGTTCCCATCTCTCATACTTGTCTGCTTTGACCATCACTGGCCCTCCACAGGCACAAGACAGTCTTTCAGTTTTTCACAAGACTCCCGTAGTCTTTTGTCAGCTCTGCTGTTATTAGGCAACATACACCAGCAGAACATTTAGGCGAAAGGGGGGAGGGGGGAATCTGTTGTGCCTATAAGCATGAACCAAGAATATGAGACATAGATAAGAGGAAAACTAATCAGAGAAAATGAAAGACCCCAAGCAAAGGGATCAGGAGTAACTTCTGAGGATTCAGACAAAAACAAGAGGAAAAGAGCAGAATATAATAGCCATTTTAGTTGGCTTTAGTTGACAGGTAACAGTACTTGAAGTAAATATGCTCAAATGGGATGAATGGCAAAGGAGATATTCAAGACAAAGAAACCCAAAGAGAAGGGAAGAAATGCATAATGGAGTTCACCAAGGGAGGCTGGAAGCCGTGTATAGGATATGATAGAAACTTAAGAGCTCCAAGCTGTCATGTAAGCACAGTGGCTTACAACTCCACAGAGAGTTACTGCCTGCCAACATTCTCAACTTAAGGGCACTGCTAGTGAAGGTGTAATTCTCCAGGAACACCTGTCTCCACTAAGAGGTTCTGGGGTTAGACTGAGTATCGCAGCCAGGACTCAGGGCCAAATTCTTGACATAGCTTTCCCCTCTCTTATATACTTCCCCTCTTTTACACACTTACATGCATGCACTTTAATCCTTTCTAATTTGGTCTCTGTAACTCAAGAAAACATACACGTATTACAAATTATGCCCATTCCTCTTCTCTGAGCTTATCCAGGGACTAACTGCTTCTATCTACTGTTTCTCCCCATCACCAACACATAATACATGTTTAATCATGGTGATACTGACTGTTACCTGCAAGATAGCAGATGACAAGTTCCAGCTAAGCCTTTCCAATATGGCATTAATCACAAAATGACTGCAGCTTTAATTTACAAAGAGTGGTACCTAATACTCTTTGCAAAGGAAATCAGTATCCATCCCAACTGCCTTCTTATATTTCCTAGCCTTGAAATCTGAAGAAAATATCCCTAAGGACCTTCTAGAATCTTTAAATCTTATATTCTCCAAAATTTTTTTTTCCAAGGAGGACAAATAAAACTTTCAACTGTCATAGTTTTCAGAATTTGGTAGGTGTGAGATATAGTTTATATGAAATGATTTTAGTTTATATGAAGTGGCACAGAAATGAAAAATCAACAAGCTGATCAAACACCAGCAAGGCCATATACATGTTCAAGACTTAGTAAATTAATAATTTTATATTACCTAAACTAAACCAAACCAACAAAGTAGAACCTCTAAAAAATGTAGACAGCTTGCTCATGTCCATTTTATTATGTGAAGGGAAATAATTGAACTGTCAATATTTTTATGGATTTCTTCTCCAAACACAAATCAATATATCATCAGATGCTAGAGTAGGCAGAGAGAAGAGGACTATCCTTTATCATCCATTTCTGCCAGAAGTAGCAATGTACTAGTGACTCTGTGCAAATTTTTAGTTATTTAGTTTTTAATTCTTTTACAATTATAAAAGGAACAGTGAATAAGCTTTCACTCCACAATGAACTATTGTGTAAATATCTTAGGTAAATTTGAGTTTCTGAAAGATTCTGTCTTTTTCTACCCAAAATTTTAAGACTGAATTTAATTTTAACTAATTTTGACTTTTGGTTTTGCTACCATGAAATTCAGAACAAAACAGGCAGTCCCATCAGAATAATCATGTGAGTACATACATTTTAATTTTCCCCAAATCACAACATTCCAGAAATTACTATATGCATTTTTGCCAATCCGGATTTCTACCCTTTAATCTATAACATCACTTTATTTCACTTATTTCTAGTTAGGTTCAAGTTTTTGTGAAAGCAGCAAGATATAATCCGCATTTAAAGATCTGACAACAGTTATCCTGCTTCATTCTATCACTATACTTATGAACATAAAACAGACGTACTCGAGAATAGTAAAAGCTAGAAAAGATCCTATTCGAATACTGACCAGGAGCAATAGTTTCCAATGTATCAGAAGCGACCTTCCGAGTACTTGCACAATGATGAAGGGTAGAACCTGAAAATACCAAGTAAAAAACTACATCATCTTCAACTTTGTCCTCTTCGGCAAGCAGTACAGTAAGAACACAATGACCCTAGGAAAGAAAAACACACAGCAAGTTTGTATCAGTAAGATTTCTCTTAGAAGCCTTTCTCTATTAAATATATTTAAGGAAAAAACAAACATCATCTAAACAAACTGTGCACCTATTCTAGTATGTTTATATAAATATAAACATTGAGTACTTAGTGTGCCAAGATCTCTTATTCCCTTTCAGCTTAGGTTTTGTTTTGTTTTGTTTTGTTTTGTTTAGAGACAGGGTCTCCCTGTGTAGTTTTGGTTGGCATTGAACTCAGCAATCCCTCTGAGTACCAGATCAGCTTACACTTTAGTGAAGATGATTAAACCAATAAGTAAACTAACATGGCAACTGTGTATTTACTTAATGAATTGCTGTCCTGGGGTTTAAAAGGCATCGAAGATGGAGGGAGTAAATTAAATAACTAGATTGTCACAGTCAGAATGCTTAACTTGTGTTCCTGTCGTGGCAAAAATTCTCTAAATTTCACATCCTATGAATCACTACAATTGATCTACCCTCCAACAAAGATAGCACAGCCCTCAAGTGACCTGCATGGAAAGCATGACACAAGCTTGGACTTTAAATACTGTGCACTATATGGGCTGGGGATTTAGCTCAGTGGCTTAAGTGCCTGCCTGGCAAGTGTGAGGTTGTGAGTTCAATCCCCGGTACCAAAAAAAAAAAAAAAAAAATACTGTGCACTGGAGTCCCACCTGAAAGACTTCTCTTGGATCCACTAAACTTCACTTTCTTTATAACTATATACTTAGAGACAAATCTTCTCTTCTTACAAGTAATATATGAAATTTCCCTGAACAAATTCAATCCTCATCTTATTCTATTAGGATGAGGAGTCACTTTCTTTTTTGTTTGTAATAATTTGTGTCCTTTAACCATCTGACATGCCTACTTTTCTTCTATCCATTCCTCCTCTACTAAGGCACTATAATCAAATAAAAACATACCAGTAACACTGCCCATGCCTTTGTAACTATTTAGAAGACATCTCTGTCTTTTCCTTACAAGTATCTGATTGACTTTGCAGGCCTAAAGCTGGTAGCCTAAGCATCTATCTAGAGGATAATAGCATGTAATATATAGCAACTATGGAGAATTTCTTTCTGTCTTGTTTTTGAAATCCAATATTGTTCTGTTTTGCTTTGTCTCATTTTATTTTATTCCCTTTAAAATACAAAATAAGTAAATATACTTCTAGCAGGTTTTATACTTTTTTTTATTGAGGCTAGTAGTTACACATATTCTACGAGACAGTCCTAATTACCATTTTTCTACTTGTAAACACTGTGTAATTCATGTTATAACTATAAACTGACAAAAGATTTAAAGCATATAAATGTTCAAGGAAGATTTAATATTATTAAACTTTAATGATGAACCATGGAAAAAAAATAAAACCTAGCCATTTGAACATCAAAAATTAGAGGAAAAAATTATTACTTATAACACTTTTTTGCTATGCAGTTTAGCACAATAAATAAATTCTGTTAAGAGAACTATGCCACCCTGTGGCCACATCTTATTAAGCCCAGAAGCACAATGAAGTAAAAGGTCGTTTTTATTAAACACTGAAAAGCAAGGATCATCAAGTCTATTAACAAAAATGCTTCAGTAGATCATGACTATTGAACTAAAGAGTTCCAAACCATCCTAACACAAGGAATATACACATCAATAAAATGGAATTATAACAAACTTCAGTCACTACTCAAAATTATACTTCTACCTTGTGTATACGCTCCCTCTCGTGGAGACAGGTTTGAAAAGCTTAAGCTGGTAAAATATTTAGTATCTTTTGACATGATATAACCAGTAAAAATAGCTGCAGCACACATAAGAGTCATTTTCTCAGGGTATTGCAGAAGCATTATATTCTGAATAAGGTACAAATGAAACTTCAAAAACTTCATCCTTTTCTGCACAAGAGGAAAACTGTGACCCTTAGGACTACATCCAGTCTCCCACTTGTTTTGTAGGACTCACAGCAGAGAAAGGTTTTTACATACTGAAATGATTTGTTTTTAAAAACTAACTTTAATGTGAAAATTACATAAAATTCACAGTTCAAGATCCATAAATAAAAAATTTTATTGGAACTCAGTCATTTCCTTTCATTTCCACTTAAATTTTTTAATTGGATGGGGGGGGGTGCCAGGGATCAAATTCACAACCTCGTGTTTGCCAAGCAGGTGCTTACGCCACTGAGCTAAACCTCCAGCCCCTAATTGGAATTTTTTATCTGGATTGCTCACATGGAATTATAAGAGTATCTTTTTTCTTTTTCTTTTCTTTCTTTTTTTGAGGGTGGGGGCAAGATCATGACTTCCTCTCCACACAAAACCCGACATTGTGCTTGGGGACTTTCTGTGACCACATTAGTGAGACCTAGAGCCTTCCTTTTACTGAGGTGCAGAGCACATGGCTAGCACAGGCAGTTGAAATGCTTTTATCAAAGTTTTCCTATCAACCACTTTTTCCACTTCTGAGGCAAAAGTTGTAAACTGCTTTCATATCATTAATAGGGTTTTTTTTAAATGTTAAAAGTTACACAATCTTATGTCCACAACATTAAACAGAAGGGGATAAGATGCTTCATTGTCTTCAAGGCCACTTGAACTTTTAAATTCCAAAGGCATCTGGAATTGTAGCACCTGGTCTCCCTTAAAGGAGCACTTCCTGCACTCTGATACAGTCACTAAGAACAAATAATTTTATTTCAGCCATGGAATTCCTATTTTGTTGCAGTAGCACTAGGCACCTATTACTTGAGATGGCCTTGAAAGATTAAGCAAGTAGAATGGATAAAACTAATATAAGATCTAAGAATTTTTATTAAGGTGGTTGCTTTAATCCTATCCCCCTTGCCAGATACCCTGGTAAATTATTCTGTTATTCAAAGAAAGGACCAGCCCACAAAATACATAAAAAATCATTTTGGCCACAGTTAACAAGTCTGTCATGTTACCAACTACAACAGAAAAACCTATTAACAAGGGATGTTTTCAAAACATTCTTAATTACAATTTTAACTTGATCCAACCCCAGGAAGAGAAGACATCTATGTCTTCATTTTTGTAATCTCAGGAAACAATGCTACTCTTAAAAAGTATTTTCCAAGTTTCTTCATTAATAAGAAATGTCTCCTTGACTCTGACAATTTTTGCAAGGTCCTATAGTTAGTTTCACTGGTAGGTGATGCAAAAACTAATGAAAATGATAATTACATATTACGCATTATTCTGTAACCACAACCAATCTCCAAAATATAAATACACTGTGATTCCAAAATATCATCAGATCACTTACTTGCCTATAAAAAGATTTTTATAAAAAGGTGATGACCAAGCATGATAGTGCATGCCTGTAATCCTAGGAAGGGAGGCAGAGGTAGGAGGACCACAAGGAAGGCAAACACAGGCTATGGGAGGTCCAATAAGAGAGGTCCCTACTTAAAGAGTGGTGATCTTGCTGTTAAGAGAAAACCCTTGGCAAGCGTGAAGCATCTCATGTAACAACACTGCTGTAGTTCTGCTCACAGTAGCTCATTATTAGCACATTTTAAGTCGTACTGTTTTCTAACTTTTTAAAATTTAGAGCCTACAGTACTGGTTAAGACTATAATCTCTGACATAAGACTGCCTAGAATTGAATCCCAGTGATACATTATTTTCTCTATTTAGCCTAAGGTATGTTATTTAAACTCTCTGACCCATAAAGGAAGAGAGCAATCATACTGTATTTACGTAATAAGGTTACTGCAAGACTTAGTTGATTGACAAAAGCAAAGTATCTAGGGCTGTGCACGGCACATGGTAATTTTCAATAAAAGATATCCACTACAGATTGAGCATTACTAATCCAAAAATTCACAATGCTCCAAAATCTGAAACCTTTTGGGCATCATGACAGTGTTCACAAAGTTTCAAATGCTGAAGTATTTTAGATCTCTGGGTTAGGGATTCTTGACCAAAGAAGTTTATGCAAATATTTTTTAAAAATGTTTAATAATCCAAAATTTAAATTCTGAAAAACTTCTGGTCCCAAGCATTCATTAAAGGATACTTAACTAGTTTTCTGTAACTCAATGTAAACCCTTAAGAAAGCACATTTTATTCACTGGGATACGCTCTTGTGTAGACTATAATAAGTAGCAGGGTGCCCTACCACACACACACAAAAAATCAGTGGCTATTCCTAAATGATAGGAGATAAAATGCAAAATGCTTTTGGTCTTTTCTGTATTTTTCAAGTTCAAAAAATAATTATCTTTAAGTGACATAAAGATTTTAAAAATAATTTGTTCAATAACAAACACATTACCAAGGAGAGGAACAGAACTGTGATGGATACCACTTGGTATCCGACTAATCATCAAAAATTACAAATTTTGGAACTTTCGTTAAAAATAGAAATCCTACCAGCATGCACTGAAGACACATCACCACTTACATTCTATTTTTTACCAAAGTTCCAAAATCGTAATCTAGTGAAAAATCATCAGACAACACAAACCAAGGAACATTCCTTTATAAAAGGTAGCTTGTACTCTTCAAAAAAGTCACAAATGAAAATTAAAGACTGAGGCATTGCTGCACACTAAAGAAGACTAAAAGATTTCCCAAATAAATACAATAAATGATCCTTAAGTGAATTCAAAATGATAAAAGAAAATTACTTTTAAAAACATTACTGGAGTTGGGCATGGTGGCACATGTCTGTAATCCTAGCTCTTGGGAGGCTGAGGCAGAAAGACTGTTGCAAGTTCTAGAACCAGCCTGAACTGCACAGCAAGACCCTGTCCAAAGAAAAAGACCAAAAAACCAAAACAAAACAAAATCCCAAAACACTGCAACAGCTGGCAGGCTATGAATGAAATTTACACAGATTCAACATTAATCAACAATAAAATTCCTGGTTTTGGTAATTGCACCATGGTTATATGAGAGAATATATTTGTTCTTAGGAAATACACAAACATTTGTAATAAAAGCATGAACTCTACAACTTTCAGATAACAATAAAAATGGTTTTGCATATACGACAAAATGTTAACACTAAATCTCAATTCAAGGTATATGGCACTTCCTTACAAATTTTCTGCAAATTTGAAATTATTTCAAAGTAAAAGGTTTCCATGAAACATCTCAAATAATTTATAGCACAAATATTCAAAGTTAAAAAGTTCAAAACTAAAATTTCTGAGGCTATTTTCAAAGTCATATTTACTAAAGGCTCGAGAATTATGAAAAAGGTTCCAAAATTAGGAAATTATAACAAAAATTACCTTCTATTCAAAAAATTTAAAGACATTTCAAGGCCCTTCATAAATTACTATCCCAGTATATCAACATGATAGGATTTAAACCCATAACACATGGAGAAAGTGAAACCAAAGTCATAAATAATACTAATTACTGAGCGCTGCTCCAAGGTGTCTAAGCTTTCCATGAGGTGGCATTTACTACAGAAGAGGGTGGGTTGGGGAGTCACAGAGACAAAGCTTTTCCAAAGGATAAAATGCAAACAAACACTTATCCCTTCAAAACGCACTGTGAGTGTTCAATTTCAAGACAGGCTCAAAAATCAGCTTGAACACAGGTGTCAGTCACTAATAATGCCATTCTTCACTAAAAGAAACTGAAGTACCTCGGAGATGTGGCTAAATCCAGGCCACAGTCAAGGTATGTAACAGCTGAGCCTAAAACATCTCATTTTCATAGAGAACTAGGAAGTGTTTGATTTTTTTTTTTTTTAAATGGGGTACATTGTTAAGGACAGAAAAGCTAGACTGAAATGGCTTCCACTAGTCTGGACAAAGGGAGGACGACTTACTTGAAAATCAAACAATTAAAAATAGTAATGAATTGTAAGAAATTTTTTTTGTAAAATTAGGGAGTTGTGAATCCATACAAATAATGCAGATAAATAAAGGGAGTAACTTCACAAATAGTACAACAGCAGGGGCTGGTAAAAGGGAAGGAATGGCTAGAGTGTTAAATTTATCATTTTGCAACTATAATGACAGATTCAGGCAAAAATTATCAATAAATGGTCATTTCATTCTAAGTGAAAATTCTGAATAGGTATGAGAATACTTCCACTGTTTTGAATGGTCTCCCCACACACTGCTGCTTATTAGTAGCAAAAAATTTGTATTTATTCAGTGAAGAAAACTGTCAATACCTTGACCAAGTAATCAGACATCTTAATAAATACAAATGAACACTGTGTACTTCCAGATGTGATACCTTAAGAAGGACAACATGTTACATATGCATCAGCTTGACTAGGAGAGCAAAACCTTAATCTAATCGCAAAAAACATCAGACCATAAGAATTGCTCTATTAAAAAAAAAAAAAAGAGGACACTGTATTCCTCAAAACACCTAGTGCCGTAAAACTTAGTTGGTAACATGTTCCAAATTAAAGATAACTAAAGGCACTAAGTAAAAGCACTTCTGATTTGAGACTGCATTGAGAGAGAACCAGCCCTCATCAGGAGGTGATCCCTACCTGGAAACCAGCACCACGCACAGGCTGTTGCCAGAATAGGGGCAGCCAGACCCAAGCCTCTCTCCATGAGTCAGTGCCATTCACAGACTGCAGGGAGAAGAGAACCAGGCCTCACCAGGAGGTGATCCCTGCTTGGAAACCAGCACCATGTGCAGGCTGCTGCCAGTGGGGACAGCCAGACCCAAGCCTCTCTACGTGAGTCAATGCCATTTGTGGACTTCGAAGGAAGAGAACAAGGTCTCACCAGGAAGCAATCCCCACCTGGAAACATTATTTTTGCTGTTTTGTTGGATTGGGCTTTATTCTTTTTTGTTTTGTCTGTTTATATTAAATCAGATGGCAGGAGCAGCTATTTAAAAGATAGTAAGACATATTATGGTAGCCTTTTTGGATTCACTATTGGCTTGTTTTGAAGTCCTTTATTGCATTCATTGTTTTGTTTTTGTTGTTTGTATTTTGCTCTGTTCAATTTTTGTTGTGTCCAAAGGTATCTGCAGTCATTTTAAAGACAAAAAGCATTATGACAACTACTGTTGATTTCATAAGGTTTTGAAGTCCTGTATCACTTATACTGGATTATTTTGACTGGTTTTATTTTGTTTTATTTTCCTTGGTTTTATCTTCTTTAAAATAAAAATTAAAAAAAAAATTTTAAACAGCACTTTCCAAACCTACTGTGATTTTAAGGGTGTATTCCTGTTTCATGAGAAATACAAATTAGATCATTTTAATTCCGAAGCTGGCTGTATATAACACACTGACAAGGAAAAAAACTCGGTCTACAGGTATAGGTAGAGTACAAATGCTAAAAGAAGATGGAAGGAGCCAAGGGTTTAGCTCAACAGCGTAAGCACCTGCCTGGGAAGTGTGATACCATCAGTTCAATCCCCAATACACCCCCACCCAAAAAAGGAAAATGGAGTAAAATGTTAGCAACTGGTATTTTTTCACACTGCTTTTAGAACACTTGCATATAATTATTTCAAAATACTTTTAATACTTTTGAAATTATTCCTAATTTAAAACTTGTAAAAACATAAAACAAAGGAAAAATCTGAAAAACTCAGCTTTTAAAGAAACAAGGATTATCTGGACTGCCCCACGAGTAACCAGCATGGGCAGAAAGCAGCAGCCAGTCCAGCCCCAGCACACATACAGGCCACCACTGGGACTCTCACAGGTAACCAGCACAGGAGGGGAGAAGCAGCCAGCCACACCTCGAAGAAGCCACCCAGTATCTGGAGAAGGCTGCCCCACAACCCACTGCCTCCCAGGGAACCAGGGCTAGGAGAAACCCAGGTGCCTGACCCATCCCCCTACACTGTGGATGGGTAGACAATGTCAGAAGCACCTAGGACCCCACAAAGAGCTCATCCAGAGCAACTCAGGAAAACGTCAAGATGAAGGAGCAAAAGGCAATCTCTGGCCTCTAGCTCACAATGAACAAGTCCAAGAGATATGGAACATGGAAGAAAGTAGAGGCTGAACACCTGAAATTTCTGGGATGATGGCAACTGAGGCTGTAAAATAAATCACATCAGAAATAATATCTCAGGTAAGAGAAAAAAATGACAAACATAATAAAAGGGTTGCTGAGCATATCTAATGAAGACACAGATTTTAAAAAAAAGAGCACAGGAGAAAGAAGGAAACCTTAAATGAACAATATAGAGAAGAGCTGGAATACATGAAACAGACTCAAAGAGATAGCTAGGAAATTAAAAACTCCATTGAAAGCTGGCAAACTGCTTGAAAGAAACAAAAGATAAGACTTTCAGATCTTGAAGACAGAATGGCGGCTAGCGATCCCCAAAAGAAAGCTCTCTCTTAAAAAGCAAGGAACCAGGAAATAAGAATTCAATGGCTGCAAGACGACACAAACAAACAAACAAACAAAATAAATAAATAGCTTAAGAGTGATAGGTGTCAGTGAAAAAGCAGGGCCAACACCAATGACATAAAGAGCCTGCTTACAGAAGTCATAGCAGAGAACTTCCCAGGCATAGGAAAAACACCTGGGGATATCTGGGGATAAATGAGGCACATAGAACTCCAATTAGCCATAACCAAAATAAATCTACACTCAGACATAATCAATATCTCAGAAACTCAGCACAAGAACAGAATATTAAAGGCTATTAGAGGAAAGAAACAGATCACCTATAAGGGAAAGCCCATCTGAATCACAACAGACTTCTCAAGACAAACCCTCAGAAGTCAAGAAGAACATGCAGTGAAGTGTTTCAAATCCTGAAAGAAAACAGGTTCCAATCCAGATTAATGTACCCTGCAAACTCTCTTTCAAAAGTAATGCAAAAACAAGGTACTGCCATGACAAAGAACAACTGGAAGAATTCATGACCACCAAACCAACCCTACAAAGAGTACTGAAGGATATTCTAGAGATAAAATGACAACAGTCCCAGGAACAGCAGCAAAGTGGGATCACTGAGAGGGGCAGGCAATTGAATGCTTGGGAAAAGTGGAGGCCAACAGCAGGAGGACAGCATGGCAGAGGCAAGCCAGTGCATGTATGTCATAACTATTAATGTAGATGGCCTTGATTCACCAATAAAAAGAAACACAGGAAGAGTGGATCAAGAAACAAGATCCATCGATATGCAGTATACAAGAAACACACTAATTCAAAAGGAAATTCATACAATGGAAGTCAAAGGACAGAAAACAATGTTCCATGCAACAGGGATCCAGAAAAAGGCAGAGATAGCTTGCCCATCAATCACAGCACAGATAAGAAAGACGGCACTTTTATACAATGGAAAGCTACTCAGCTATAAAGAAGGGTAATCATGAAGCTCTTGTAGGTAAATGGATGCAACCTGTGATCATGCTCTTGGGTGAAGTAGTTTGCACTCACACAGGTGAACGTCATCTTGTCTTCCTAGTATAAACCTGAAGGAGTTACTGGAATCCATATAGTACAACAGACACTGTGAAAGTAAAAGGGGAGGAAATGTCTGAAAAGGGAAGATGGTAGCCACTGTTAATTCCTTATTATTTTGTTTTAAAGTCCTGTATCATTTTCATTGTTTTGTTTTGATTGGTCTGTTTTATTTGGTGTGATTTTTTGTATCTGGTGGCATAGGCAGCTATTTTGAAGATAAGATATATTGTGGTAGCCACTGTTGAAATTTTGTATCCCTTTCACTGTTTTGTTTCGCTTGGCTTTATTCTGTTTCATTTGATTTTATTTGGTCTGATGGTGTGGGCAGTTATTTTGAGGGTAACAAGAGGTACCATGGTAGTCATTGTTGATTTCCTATTATCTTGTGTTGAAGTCGTGTATTACTTTTCACTGTTTTGTTTTGATAGGTTTTATTCTGTTTGGTTTTATTCTCTTAAAAATAAAAAATTAAAATAAAAAAAAGAACAACTGCAATGTAGGAAGTTCCTTCCATCAGTGCATTCACAGGGGCCTGCCATTAGCAACAAACTTGACACTTGGCTCTACACTGTGAGAATGGAGTCCTTACTCTGACATTAAGTGTTACTTACCAAAGGATATACAAAAGGTAAGATAACACAGCAGACATTTTTATCACTAAACTACTATTACATAACATTAAATAATATAAGGGTACAGTGAAAGGACAAAGGAAGGTAAAACAACCCTTACTACTGTCATTTTCTGAATGCCTGTTGCAGGTAGAGGTTGAAACAGGTACTTTAAAAATACTGCAAAGTATCTATATCCCCACTTCAGAGATGGCAAAAGTATACGCAGCACAGAAAAATTTTAATATGTTATATAAGAACAGCTAGAAAGGGTCTAAGGGTCAAATCCAAATAGAATTCTAAACTCTGTATTCTTTCTACTATCCTTATCCTCAATTTAAGTCCAGAAGACAGAATTGGGTGGAAGGAAAAGACATGCATGTAAAAAAGTATTATCAATAAAAGAAACACAAGTTAAATATTTAGTAAACAGCAAAAAGCACCCAGTATTCAAAGGAAGAGGGTAGTGACAACAAGGTAGAACCATCTCGAAGTGGTAGTAAAGGAACTGCAAATAGGAGATATGCTTATCCATAAGATAAACCTAAATCCAGGAAAAAGACTTGCTTGGACCCAAAAGTGTGTGCAGAAGTCTAAGAGATAAGTTTCTATGTGGCTTCTTCCCACTATTCAGTCTTTCTCATCAAACTCTGAATGCTTACAGGAGAAAAGGAACTTAAAAGGCACTTCACACGATGTCTACCTAACATCAGCAAGTTGCTCAACTCACTGAGTAAAGGTGTCAGAGATTAGGTGGAATATAAATGGCGTACTAGAAGATTAATACTTTCATGAGGAAAATAAAAAAAGATACAATATTGTATGGTATCCATGTATGTGGAAAAATGGGATAAGGTATGTGACATGTTAAAAACAAATAATCTAGGAAGTTTTCTCACAGTACTCTCTCAAGAAGGAAAAAGGGAATACAGGAAAGGAAACTACTTGAAAATACGATAGAAGCACAGTGTAAGGAAACAAAACAGCTTGAATTTTTATGGAACCAGGACAATGGAGGCATGAGGTGAGAGAGGTGTTCTATTAAAAAATAATTTGATGAAATATGGTAACTGTGGCTGAAAAATGACAGAAGATAGTAAACTTGAGTCAATACTAACAGAAAAAAAGAGATGTACCTTGTTAAGAAAAAACAGGGATTTTTATTTGTGAAGAAGAGGATGATGACTTTTCAATCTTAAGTTTCACATGTACCAACAGGATGGAGCACTGTAGATATTACAGTATACATCCAAAAGGTAGGCTGCAAAGCAATACATCGGGAAACTGGGCTGATAAGGCAGATCTGAGACTTAATCTACACTAGGTTAAAAAACTAAAGCCTTCACTATTATGAGTTTTCCATGGTAAGAAAGACCTAAGAACTAGAGCCCATGTCTCTGGCAGGAGAGACCAAGAAGAAAAATTTGATCTGAAGCAACAAAGTAAGCAAAGGAAAGTTCAGTTCATAAAGAAGAAAAATCAAAAAAATTGAAGATTAGAAAGCAAATAAAAGAAAAGGTATAAAGGACTCACAGAATTAAAGAAAATGATTTTTAAAAATTTCTCAGTATAGGAAATGGAAGAGAAAGCTCTAAAGACAAAAAAGCAGCAAATTTAGGAACTGTTTTTGATTCTTTTTCTAACTCTGCATGGCCTTTTCATAACACAACATTTACCTGTCTCTGCTAGTGCCTCAAGCCCAGAGACAAATCCCATGAATCTAAGAAAAACCCAAACTCAACTGCTACTTCAAAAGATAGTGAGATTTATCATACTCCTCTCTGGTAATGTGCAGAAGCTACAACTGAGCTCTCTGCAGCCAAAAACTTACAATGTATTATTTCCAATTTTGAATCTTCAAAAGCTTGTTGGCTAAACCCAATAAAACATCACCTCCCAGATTAATGATACAACCAATTCCATACCACCTACACCTGCATCTATTAGATTTGCCACCTACATCTTTTAGATTGCCCTTTATTTTAATCACTGGTTGTCAAATCCTTGGTAACAAGAACTGTGATGTAAGTAATCTAGGCAAGACATAACTATTGATCTGCACCATTTAGGAATGAAACTAGTCTGCATTAACTAAAAACTATTTTCAAATGCCTTATTGCATATATATGCTAGCCATTAACATAAATTTTAAAATATGAACATTACATAAAGCGTTTTTGCTGATATGTAGCCAAGCTTTACAGTGCTTCATTTTGTTCCTTAAAATTTCCTTTAAAGGATTTTACTTCATCCCTTCAATATTTTAATTGCTAGTATGAATTTTTGTTCCAGACCATCCAGTAGATAAAGCTAATTAGCAGAAACTTATTCAATGGCCCAACACTAATGTGCTCATTTCCTTCCCTTCTGTTCTGATTGCATTACTGCAACCCTGGGTCATTCATCCATTCAGCATAAACAAGCACATGGCCTCTTTACTGGGTCTCTGCCACCAACCAAATACAGTACTAAACTTACCAAGATAGATAAATACTGCCTAGCCTCTGCCCTCCAGGAACAATGACAGGCATGCAAATGAACAAAATGGCAAATGATAACTGCTATTTTAGCACATATACCAGCTTCCTGAGGTTTACGGATGGAGGCCCACACTCTGCCTTGAAGAGTACAACCTTGAAAGTTCCTCTGGAGAAATGCCTATGCTGCTCAGGACTCAAGACAGATAATTTTAAGCCAGCACAAACACTGTGAAAGGTACCATTACAGTGCAGCCAGAGAAGAGATTGTACCTAGTTCTTTTTTGTATCCTCAATATCTCCATGAAGAGTCTAATGCACAGCAAATGCTCAATGAATGCTTGTTAGGCTGAACGAAGAGTATTTTTTAAATGAAATTTAAAATGGAAAACCCAAGAATATGAAATCTGGCTTATTACTTGCTTCCTTCACTTAAAACTCTGGGCAGTGCTTAAATGAGGTACTACGACAGATAGGAAAGCTACAAAGGCTTATTCGGCCCTGTGGAGCTCAGAATCTTTTCAGGGAGAAGAAGACACATTAAACCACAGTTGTAGTAGAGTGATACCTTGGTTCACAAACTGAATTTGTTCCGCGACACAGCCAAAAAAAGATGGCTGTGACTGTGTTCATTACCTGACAGAGAGCTGTCAAACAAAAACAAAACTTTCACAATGTTTCTGTTTACAAACGAAAGCATTTGTAAACCAAGGTACCAAAAGTACCACTGCATAAGATGCATTTCAAGAAGAGCAAGAACTAGTGACTGTAGGAATAGAGGAGCACTTCAAACAGACTAAGCAAGATCAGTAGATGGAGGATTCCCACAGTCATTTCAAGCATATGTTACTGGAAATGGCCAGAAGCATGAATACAAATTTTGTCTTGCATGATTTTGAAGTCTCAAATAAATGTCTGCAATGAATAGACAAAGGTGATGTGTAGGAATTCAAATGGAACGTAGCCATCAGCACTGAGAGTTTTAAAACACTGGATATAATGGAGTTTATAAAATGCCATATAGGGCCAGGGATTTAGCTCAGCAGCGTAAATGCCTGCTTGGCAAACGCGAGGTCGTGAGTTCAATCCCCGACACCAAATAAATAAAATGCCATATAAACAGCAAACGCCAAAGAAACATCAATCATCTTGTGTCTCTATCTTTGTGAGCACCTCAGAATGTTCACAAGATGCTCTGTATCTTTCCTTACACTGGAATTCTAAAGCAGGCACCACAAAATTAACTATAAGGACACATAAGTTTCATCTGTGCTGCCTAATTTACTGAACTGCTCTAGGAAAATGAAAAGTAGATTTTTGAGGTACAGTCACAGCAAAACTGCATCTCAAGCCCTCTAAAATAAAGCCTAACATAACTGGATGGTGATGATGCTATCATGATGCCGGACAAGAGAAGGTCTACGGCAAGAAAATCCCAAATCACTGAGCAAGGGAATGTGATCCTATTGGATGGGGGTGGGGGGGGCACAATAATTACATTCGTCTTGCAGCTGTTGGTTCTTTATCTCTCAAAGTAGTTTCTTTGGTCCTGAATAGCTTACTCTTTCTAAAATACTATTAGAGAGTGAGAGCACACACTCCTCCACAAACATTATACAATGTTATTTAGTATCCACTGTTTCTTAAAAGCAATAAGCTACTCAAAAACAATAGGAAAGCAGTGAAAGTATAAAAAAAAGGCTCCAGAGTAAGACATGGATCAGTTATTTAGTAGCTGAACAATAAATAAATACTTAAAATTCAATTTTGTCAACAAAATGAATCCATTCATTTACTGATCTCCAAACATGTGTCAAGGACTGTTAAGAACTAGAGTAAAAAATATGAAAGAGAAAGGTGTTCCTGCCACCGAAGAGCTTCTATTTTAGCATGTAAAACAAATCATAAAAAAAAAAAAAAATCACCTTAGAGGGGAAGCTCCACTATAAAAAATAGGACAGTGAAAAAGAGCAGGATAAATTCTGTCTGAAGTAGCGGTCAGAGGATGTTTTTCACATAGGATAGTAAAGGAAGTTTCTCCAAAAAGTTGTATTTGAGCTGAAACCTGAATGAATAAAGACAGTTAAGAGAAGAAAAAGGGATCAAGGACATAGGAAAATGGCAAGTGAAAGGTAAGGGCAAATTCAACGTACGCAACCAAGGCCAGTCAGGAGGAACCAATGAATAAATACTGATGGGAAGTGTAACTGAAGTGTGGAAAACTGATGCTAAAATCATTGGAGAGTTTAAAAATGATGATGATGATGATGATGATGATGATGTAATGTGATTCACATTTTAAAGAATTACTATGGTTCCTTCTTACCACTGTAAGGAAACTACAGAAAGAAGATCACTTAGGAAGCCAAGAGTGGTCCAGATGAACCATATGCCCATCTCTATTCACGGGTTTATCTGAGTCTAATGAGGAAGGGGAGGAGGAAGACACTTCTGCCACCACACCCTACTCCCACTTGCTACTACTTTAGGGATATCGGGGATAGAAGTTCTAAAGGAAGCAGGCTGACAGCACCTGTTCCTAGAAGCCTGCACTCTCAGTCACAAGACTACCACCTGCCAGTAGGCTTTGGTGAAACCCAAAATTGATTCACCAGAAGAATGTTACAAGCCCTCCATCTGGAAAGTGAAAATTACAAGTTAGGCTCCTTGTTCTGCCTTCACTGTGGTTCCTGGATTCAAGGAGGGGGTAAATAGCTTTGTGTGTCACAGAGCACCATGTTTCCTTTGTAATCCAAAGGACAAGGGACTGACGAGATGTACAGTCTCGTTCTACACACACCCAAATACAAAACAGATGAGAGTAGGGTGTCTACTATGTATGGAATGGTCTCAATCTAATATAGGGATGAGTAACCTTTTTCTGTAAAGACTCAGATGGGTAAATATTTTTGTCACTGAAGTGACTAGACAAAGTCAGTCTCTCTTATTCCGCATCTAGTAGTCACTTTTGGAATTAGTCAATTCTGCTTTTTGTAGCCCAAATGCAGCCACAGCCAATACATAATGAATAGGCATACCTGTGTTCCAACAAAACTTTATTTCTAAAAACAGGTGGCTGATTCAGTGGTTCACAGGATATAGTTTGTAAACCCTTGAACTACTAATAAAATGTTCTTTGAGGGGACAGTGCTGTGGATTCAACCTAGCTAAAGAGCAAGTACTCTATGACTGAGCTCCAGTTCCCAGCCTAAACATTTAAACGATGGTGTCACTTTGATACTATAGTGCCTCTTCCCAGAAGAAGCGCAGACAAAACAACAAAAAAACTTTCCATTTTTCAGAGATTCATGTACCAGTTCCCACCACCACCAATAAGACTGGCCTAAATAGAAGAAACTCAGGCAAACATATGGACAGACACTGTGAGCTAAGAAGTGCTGCCAACAGAAGCATTCCAGAAGGACTATGGTCTAAGAGAAAAAAACAGAATAAAATCAGCCAGAAGAAAGAAACTCATGCAAACATATAGATACAGTGACCTAAGTGCTACAAACATGAGTATTTCAAAAGTGTTACAGTCTAACAGATGGAAAAGAATAAAATCAGCTGGGGAAAGGCAATCCAGAAGCTCTGACTTAGGGTAAGTCTCAAAAAAAAAAAAAATTACTGCTAGGCACCAATTAAACAAACAAAGGATAAACATACTCAAAAGGAGGTGAAAAGATATGCAAGTGAACAAACATAGCACATTCAAGGAGCAATGTGCCATGGCTTGATCACAGGGAATACATAAGCAATCAGAACAGAAAGAAATGCCAAGGATTCTAGCTTTTATACTAGATAGTCTAAGGTTAGCTATGAAAGGATTCATCGTATCTGATTCGTGTATTTCTACACATAACTGACGAAGATCAAATAATGTAAGTACAAACATTCTTAAAAATAGCACTAATAATCATTATCCTTGAAATATGTTTCTATCACTGGCAGGGGTGGGGGGTGTCCCTTCCCTAACTATCCTAAATAAAGTAGGACCTGTCTTTGTCCTAACTCTGATCTTTTCTGGCTTCCTTTTTTCTATTATACCTTCTATCATCTGACACATGAATGTATTCATGAACACATCGACACAGACACAGTATCTAAGTAAATATAACATTTTAAGAGTATATATTTATGTATTTATCTGAGTTCCCTCAACTCCTCCCAACTACTCTGTAAGCTTCATAAGGACTGGGACCACATCTGCTTCATTCAATGCTATGTCAGTGCCTAAAGGCATGCCTGGTTGTTTTAGTTGCTCAATACAGGATGAATGACTGAAATCCCCAAAAGTACTCTCTCTGGAGACAATCTGTTTCTCTCCAATGCATCTTAAAATGACTGGATGAGAAATCAAAAAATCTGGAATCCAATGCTGAGTACACAAACAAAAAACTTTGCACAGGAGCACTTTAAAAATCACTGTAAATATAACAAAGACTCAAAAGGACTTTCGACAAAATGAGAACATAATAAAATCACCTATGTATTTAACCTATGTGCTTTTAGACAAATACTCCAATACACTCCACGTCCTTAGGGATATAAAACTCACTCCAAACTGATCTCCCCCCCAAAAAAAATCTTTCTACATAGCTTTTCTTAAAAGTTGCTTCAACATATCTAAAGCAATATAAGTAGAAATCAACTGAGAAATTCATTGATTGCATTCCACATGGAGACTTTGGTTGATTTCACTGTTGGAAAACATAAACCAATTTTATTTGACATTTATTTTCTATTTCAACCAAGCTAATCTTTTAGCAGATAAACATACTGGTCAATAAAATCTGTATAACACACCTTCTTTGCTTTTAATCATCAATATGTACATTCCAAAAAAAAGCATCCCTCTTCTCAATGCTAACACATAGCTATTAAGTTAAACACCACCAATAGTAACTGAAATTCATACTGTCCTCCAGCTTCATAATTTTGCAACACTGAAATCCAGGCAAACTCTTAAGATTTACAGGTACTGTACCATTTACTTGGTTCACTAAGACAAAGCCAGCAGATGGCGCTCAATAAATCTGATGAGCTTCATGAAATAGTTACAGAGACTTTTTCCCCCATACTGGGCACAACTCTGACACTTTGGATAAAAGAGGAGTCAAATTACTAAAGGTTATATATCATTTAATGCTTGTTTGCTTAATGAGAAAAACTTCTTTAAAAGAAGAGTTCTCAAAAGTTTGAACTCTGACTTCGAACGGTCTCAACGCATAACTCACTCATTTAACTTTGTTAAGCAAAGCTATCACTGGTTGGAAGGGGTTAGCTTTCCTGGTGGCTTAAAAAACAAAACAAAACAAAAAACAAAACAAACCCAACTACTTTCCCTCTCAAGAGTGTTTCACAACTCTCTGGAGCTGCTAGAATAATTAGGTCAACACTTAAAGAGACATTCTCCTTTTTGTAACAGGAACAGATTATTTGGTTAAAATGCAGAGAGCATAAAATTTTTTAAAATTAATTCTTACTAAAATCTTTGAGGAAAACTAAAATTACTAGACAATATCAAACTTTCCCTCTTCCCTCCCAGAAGGCAGATGGCTGAAGTTTTTACTTTCCTACTCTATCACTAGCTGCCAAGAGGATGGACTGTCATGAAATACTACAGCCTGATGATATCTGTTCACTTGCTTCTCACAGTCATTTACCTAAGCTTCCTTGTTTACTTACTATCCTTAGTTCTCTTGGTTCTCCTCCAAAGTCACAATGAACCTGAGTTTTCAAGCTTTGGGGCTAATTCTAGGAAACACAGAAGAGTCTCCAAAAATCTTACCAAGTTACATGGCCAATAGGATAATATCCTAACCCCAAAGCATGTCCTCAATTCACACCACAAAGTCACTTCACAATCTAGCCCCTGCTTACCTCTCCTATAAAACCAATTATGAGAGTATGGAAAACAAACACTCAAAGTTGGAAAATGGATACACAACCACATCAAGATTTGAAAAGGCGGGGCTGGGGATTTAGCTCAGCAGCATAAGCACCTGCCTTGCAAGCACGTGGTGTTGAGTTCAATCCCCAGTACCGATTTAAAAATTAAAAATAAAAATAAAAAGATTAGAAAAGGAAGCTGCAAATACAGAATAGGGAGGCATGGCTATGCAGTGATAAACCTTTTAAAACTTTCAATGATAACAACAGCCTGCAGCAGCACATGTGCCACAGCTTCGTCACCACTGGGGACGGATGTAGCACTGCAGGAAAACCAGACATCAAAATCATGTGTGACTCAGAATACAAGCTTCCCTCCTTACTAGTTAACTGTGTGACATTAAACCGTGTGCTCAGTATTATCTGGTTCTTTTAGCAATCACCTCAAATCATTTCTGGGACCAGCTAGGTTGCAAACTCTGACAGTAAATTCTGTATTTATTAGAGCCATACATTTGAAGCACATAAAACAATTATGACTCTTTCATCAAATGCTCAGTATATGCTAGCACTATTCTAGGAGGTTTTATATAGGGCTGGCATGCGGTTCAGTGGTAGAGCACTTGCACAGCATGCTCAAGGCCCTCAGTTCTATCCCCAACACCACAAAAAATAAACTACATGCTTTATACTGACTAATTAAGGTTACCATTTAACCCCCTCTCGACTACATAAAATACTAGTGCTTTAACAAGGTATGGCAAGTACCTAGCAAACATTAAGCATACAAGAAGTATTGCCAACTGTTCCACAGTCTACATTTCAGAATTCTTGTTTCGACTTCCCTTTACAATCTCATCTAGTAAAACACACTATTTCTCAAACATAGCTAAAGCAATGAAATTTAGTTTTGTTTCATTTAATCATGTGTGAAAGATTTTAACTGGATGCAAATTGGTTTTTGAAACCTCTTGAAAAGCAGCCACAAGAGAACACCAGAAGAGTAAAAAATAAAAGGGCCATTAGTATTTAAAATAAATTATTACATTTTCTTTAAAACCAATTAAGCTTCTAATTTATAACAAACAGCTATATGGATATTAAAACAATATATAATAAATTAAAACCACAAAGGTAGTAAGACAATTCTAGCATTTCAGGTAACAGTTAACTATTTTATTATCTAACAGTAACAAGAAAAATTTTACATTATCAGTTCTTTTACATTTTCCTTTTAAAATATCACAATTTTTAAAATTTTGCAAAACCCTATCTAAGGTACTTTATACATTTCCAGACTTTCTTCTAGTTCAGGGACATTACCTGACAAATTATATGGAACTATAGCAGACTGAATGATATACACATGAAGCATCTCTCAAAGTACTCAATACATCATATTCAATAAATGTTAGATATTACTGTCTTCTTTAAAATCAGATCCATGCCTCACAGAAACTCTACCATATAGGCAGTAGCCTGCTGAATTTTTCAGATGAAGACTCTAAGGCTCTCACAGCTGCTAAGTAGCAGTACTGGAATTTAAACCCCTTATTTACTCAATTCCCAAGGCTTTGCTTTTTTTTTTTTTTTTGGTGGATTCTCAAAAGTACTGTCCCACAACCAGCAGTATCTGGTAATTTACTAGAAATTCAAATTTTTAGTCCTGCCTGAAGTCAAATAAAGCAGAAACTCTGGGCGTACAACTCAGCAATTTGTTGTTTGGTTTTGTTTTAGCAATCCGTGTTTTAATAAACCCTTCAGATGATTCTAAAGCATGCTAAAGTTGGAGAACCTGTAGACCCACAGAACTACATTTACTCTACTGTACCAGTTATCACAAACATTTAGTCGTGAACCAAGTGGCTTCCCTTCTTCCTGACTAAATCCACTTTTCAATGTCCCATTCTGCCTGTAATAATACAATCAATGTCGTCATTTTATAAACCCTGAGCCAACAGCCCACTTCTTTCCTATAACACACAGGGGTAAACATAGACATAAAGTAGAAACGTACTATATGTACTAACATTTGGAACTTAGGTTGCTAAAGAAAGAAAAGATCTGGTTTGAATTCTAACTCTACCACTTATTAGCTGCATTACTTCAGCAAGTAACAGTTTTCTGGCACAGTCTCCTCATCTTTAATATATGGAAAATAGTTACATCAAGAGATTATTAGAATGACTAAACGAGAAAGATAGAATTAGAGTATAACATAAAAGTATTATCAGGTACTGGGTAAACAAGGCACTTGCTATTATGCTATTAATACAGCATACCTTTCCACACCTTTTACTCCATACAAATGCACGCACACAAATGATGGTAACTGAAAAATCAATATAACCCCCCTAACTCACCAAAAAGACTGGGGTTTGGAAATCAGCATGCAATTGCCCAACACTCATTTTTTGGTCTACTACTCAGGCAAAAGGGCCACTTTTAGTTCTAGTTTGTAAGATACAGACAATGTATGATTGCACCCATAAATGTGGCAAGAATAAAGTAAATTTCATACAGATCTGAAAGTGGATTTGTAGTGGAAGATGCTGGCTGTAGAAATACCTACAACTGTAACTTAAGATCACTGCCTGTGATCTCTTAGCCACACAACACAGAATGAAACTAGTCAATAAATATCAACAAATGTTTTACTCAAAGTAGACTTTAAAAATACCAGAGGTGAGGGAGTGTCCAAAGATGGCGGACCAGTAGGTAGCAGGAGACAGATCCTCTCTGAGACAGACAGATTAAATGCCAGAATTTAATACTCTGGAGAGACCCAAACAGAGACAGATGGACTCTCTCAACCCAGGAAGAAACTAAAGTGAAAAAAACCACTCAAATATGAGGTCCCGGGGCTACCATTAGAGAAGCTAAGATCAGAAAGCATGGTGCCCTCCTCAAGCCGCCTGAATTCCTACCCGAGAGTGATCTGACCAACCGAACTGCACCGGAGTGTGGAGCTAAACAGCCCTGTGTGCAGCTTTCCTGGACCTGGCCCTGCACACGACCCACCCAGAGGCACCATGAATTTGCGTCGTAGCCACGCTAAAGTCAGAGGTCTGGGAGCCCAGCAGTTCTCAGGGACCAGCATCAAAACGCGATGAGTGATGGGAATAAGACCCTCCCACGGGAAAGGGGAAACCAACTGGAAGACATGTTGGATTTGGGCAGGACAGCCTTAACTCCATAAGGAAGTGGCTTCAGTTGGTTGCCCCCCTTGCCGAGCGGATTGGTGGAATCTACTTGGATTGGGCCATGCCTCTGGCTGGAACCCAGTGGGTTGCTACAAACTAATTCCCTGAGCACAGCCCCACACTGACGCAGTGAAGGCCTGCAAAGGTTGACTGGCCCAGAGGGGAGGAGCCAGCGCACACTGCCCTTACTTGAACTTCACTCTCTGATAGAGGCCGGCAGAGGGCAGAAGCCCCTAGCCTGCATGGTCCAGAGGAGCCTTAACCAACAAGAAAAGGGACTGGGAATTACACTGTATACTTGTATGGAAGGAACCAAAAACATGACGAAAGGGAGAAATAAGAAAAAACCCCCAGCCCCCAACCCTGAGAACATTGATCCAGGAGAAGTAAATACAAAAGAGATTGAGGGCAGCAAACATGCAACATCAAACACAGCCATAGCAGACATAAAGAGATATCTTCAGGACCTCGTAAGCGGGACCAAAACTGAAATATTAATTCAAATTAAACAAGATAAGTAGATTAATAAAAGAAAGGCTGGGCACCTCTCAAGAAGACACAGACAGAAGAATGGAGGAACATAAAAGGAGAGAAATGTTTAATGAAGAAAACAAGAAAAACCTAGAATTCATGAAGCAGATTCAAAGAGATTATTAGGAAACTAAAAACTCCATAGAAAACTGGCAAAACTGTTTGAAAGAAACCAAAGATAGACTATCAAAAATTGAACACAGGCTTGCAATGTGTGATCATGAAAGGGAAGATCTCTTAAAAATAACAAGGGAGCAGGTAGTAACAATTGGAAGGCTAGAGGACGACAAAAGGATCTATAACTTAAAAATAAAGCATGTGAATGAAGAAACAGGAGTCAAAACAGAGGAATTGCAAAGGCTATTCACAGAAATTATTAAGGAAAATTTCCCAAGCATAGAAAAAGGAAATGATATGCAGAGGTATGAAGCATACAGAACTCCAGGCACCTACAACCAAAACAGAGCTACACCTAGATACATAACAATCAAGATCCCAGAAATTCAATATAAGAACAGAATATTAAAAGCCATCAGAGAAAAGAAACAGATCACCTATAAAGGAAAACCCATCAAAATCACGGCAGACTTCTCCACACAGACCATCAGGTCAAGAAGAGCTTAAAGTGAAGTAATTCAAGCCCTGAAGGAAAACAATCTCCAGCCCAGATTGATGTATCCTGCAAAACTATCTCTAGAAATTAATGGAGAAAAAAGATGCTTCCATGACAAAGAGGAACTTGGAGAATTTATGACCACCAATGCAACCCTACAAAAAATATTGAACGACATTTTAGAGAGAGAACAAGAATACGAGCATTTCAGGAACAATGGCAAAGAGGCCTCAGTGAACAGGGCAGACAGTGGAGTAGAACAGAAAAATAGACAACCAGTGGCAGAAAAACAGAATAGCAGAAATAAGGCAGAGAAGATTGGCTGTAATCTCCAGTACAGAGGGCCTCAAAATACTAACAGAGAGAAACACAGGCAGAGTAGATCAGGAGATAGGGTCCATTAAGATACTCTATATAGGGAGGCAGTGGGACCCAAAACAAGCAGTGTACCCTATGGGAGTGAAAGGGGAGAAATTGTCTAAAAAAGGGAGACAGAGGATATTGTTAACTGGGTAATAAAATTTAAAATTTACATTATTCTCATCACTCTGCTTGGATGGATTATGTGCTGTTGCAGTTTGTCTACTTACGCTAGACTTGAGGACACTAAGAGGACATACTATGGTAATCATCCCTAATTTTCCTATCAACTTAATCTGAAGCCCTGTATAACTTATACTGTCTTATTATGACTGATCTTATTTGAATCTGGTTTGTTAAGACTGCTACTTTGTATTAACTGACTTTATTTAAATCTGTTATGATTGATAGCATCAAGTCTAAGAGTATAGGCAACCACACTGAAGATGACAAGATTCATTAAGATACCTACTCTGGTTTGATTATTACTTGCTTTTGAAGTCTTATAATGTCTCCAATGCTTTGTCTTTATTAATGTTGTTATATACTGCTGAGACATCATGGTAACATTGTAGATCACCCTGTATTGCGGTTATATATGACTTTTTTGCTTCTTGCTTTTCTCGGAATTGTTTTGTTTTATCTTGCTTTGTTTTGTTTTTCCCTCTAATCAGAAAGGCAAGATATACATTTAGAGACTCATGCATGTGTAGAGCTTTATAAACAGTTTACAAGAATCAACTATATAACACATGTTGAAATGAACAACTACTTCAAAGAAAAAGAGACACTATAGTACCCAGTGCTGATTCCATAATGTCATGATATGTAATCCAGCAAAATTATCATTCTTTGTTCAAAGTGATTTTAGCTTGTTTTGTTTTGTTTAAGTTCAACACACATGAAGGTACAGCTGTTTTTGAGAGAATGAGAGACACTATGACAGCCATTCTCAGCTTCCCTATTGTCTGGTCTTGAAGACCTGAAATGCCCTCCTCGTCCTGCTCAGATCAATTCCGTACTATGTTGTTTCATGTGAATTTCCTGTATGTGACGAAATGGACAACTATTTGGAAGAAAACAAGAGTCAATACGATACAGAGTGAGTATCTCCGTATGTGACGATATGGACAACTATTTGGAAGAAAACAAGAGTCAATACAAAACAGAGTGAGTATCACCGATTGTCTAGTTTTGGAATTTATGTCCCTTACATTGCTTTCTTGTGATCCGCTTTGTTCTGTTTTGTGGTGTTGAATTTTACCCTTTTGATATAATTGAATGTGTATTTGAGTGGGTAAGATGGATGACCATATTGCTGTTTTTGTCAGATCGTGAAACAGAACTGTTAACAGACTCACTGTTTCAATGTCTACTTTACACGTTTTAACTTTATAATTTGAACAATTATTTCTAAGAGGTCAGTATGTAATTTGTCAAGTAACAATCTCTTAGGTTTTTTTGTTGTTGTTCTTTTCCTTTTTACCTTGGAATTCTGTATTGTTGCTACCCTTTATTCTGTTTTGTTTTGTTTTTTCCTTCTTCTCTTTAAATAAAATTTTAAAAAATTCAAAGAAAAATACCAGAGGTGACTGAGAAGGACTCCACGCTCCTAAGAGTAAATTAGGACCACCTCCAACCTTTAACAAATTCAAGACGATGACAAGAATGGCAGGAAATGAGCCTACAACCAGAGTGGTAGGTCCCCTAAACCAAAAAAGGAATGTACCATGGCCTCAGCATAAGATAAAACTCACATTTCCTTCTGTGGACAAAACAAAGAGAGACAGCTGAGAATTCCACCCTAGGCACCAGATGCTCTGTATGCCAGATGCTCTGTATATCACATGGGGTCAGCAGTTAATCCAAACATAGAGCTATGCAAAGAGCTCCACAGATACACAACAGCCAAAAGCTCTTTCTTGGTTTAAAAAAGAATAAACAAACAAACAAAACTGCATGTACAAGTGATGTCTTTTATACTAAAGGATAAGCACCCAAGTTATAACTCCCTTGTGAAAGAATACAAAAGGAAACAAGAATCTCTGGAGAATTGCATAGAAATAAGAAAAGGTACTACAGATGTATAACACTATGTCATCACCGTCACCAGCTCATTAATCAAGCGATAAATCCAAATACCTTTCAGAAAAATGTAATTGCTATGTCCCTCCTGATAAAAATACATGCTCAATGTTCTATCTGAATGGATTTCTACTTATGGATTTCTGAAATACTGGCTCAATGGGTGATTTTATTAATCTAGTTGTCTTATCTCAGGTGCCACAGCAAATTTCAAGGAGAAAATGAAAATCTTTAATCTTAAATGAACACATTACAACTTTAAAATACTAATTTCCTGTCATAATTTCTCCCTCTCTAAAATAAAACAATTCCTTCTAATTCATATGTTTGTCAGACCAATAAAACAAGATGAATTAAGTAAGGAGCACAAAGGAAGTTTCCAGTAAATGAAGCCCAACCCAACACACAAAATCCTTAGTAGGAGGTTATTGCCTCATCCCAGAGATGAAAGGAAAGTGACACTGTCACTAGTTCCTGGTCACAAAGTCCTCCTCCCGTGTGGTTTCATCTCCTGACTAATGAACTACAGTGGCCTGCATATAGGGTCATAAATGTTAACTGAAAAAAGGCCTCAACTTTGACTAATCAGTATTTATAGCCATACACACAAAGGGCAAATCTCTCCTAAAGAAGAGATTTTGATTCTACTTGGGAACATTTAATCAAAACCCTTAAGTACCTATTCGGTGATAGAAGTCCAAGTAGAAATGACAGTAGCAGGCTGAAGAGGTAGCTCATGTGCTGCTCATGTAACAGGCCCTGGATTCTTTCCCCAACACCCAGGGGGGCAGAGGGGACACAGAGGCAGAGACAGAAAGACAGACAGGAAGAAGGACAGGCACAGGTAGAGGCGGAGGGCAGATTGAACAGAGACACAGACACAAAGTCTCTGCCCTCAATATGCACATAAAAGACTAAATAGGAAAGTTCACATGCACCTAAATTGTTTGACATGCTATAATAAAAGTCTGTACATAGCTGCTGAGAAAAGGGGAAGGAGTGATGGATTCTACCGAAGGATACAGGCTCATGCAGGGCACCAAAGGAACAAGTGACAAGAAATGAATACTGAAAGATGAACAAGTTTTCACTGTACATGTGTTAGGAATAGAAGGTGTATTTCAGAACACGAACGACAAGCAGTGACATTCTACAGGACCAAAAATTTGTTTTAACAGAGTTGGAACTGGCTTACGAGAAGTGCCACTGACTTAGTACTGGTCCACAGCTAGGGATTTTAAAATTTCCAAATGATGGCAGCAACGTACCGCTTTTATTTATGCTGCCTGAAATCATTCTCTGCAGCTAGTTCATAGCCTCATTCCAAAATCCATTAGCAATTCTATTGGAATCATGAGCTGCACCACTCCTGATACAAGGTATTTCTGGCTTTAATTATCTACAACCACACAATTCATAAGAAATTCTAAATGACACAAAAATGCTGTAAAACACAATGTGAAGTGTTGACTCCCTTAACCAAATAATCCTCTGAAAATGACTACCTCTTCCTAAGAGATAACCAGCCCTACCTTCAACAAGCCATACAGATGTATCCTTTTGAAATAATATCCATTAATGCATGTGATTTCCTATGTATCTTTACAAGCAACTAGTACTGATTAATTGATCCTCGATACCATCTTCTAAAGTTGTAAAGACACAACTGCTCTTCCCTGGGTTTCTAACAGAGGCCTTGTCCTAAATTACTTGTTCACTGTTACTTGAAACCTTAGAAAATACATTATAAAAACATATTCTGCAGGTAGGCCTTGAAATGGTGTGGACCTATGTACTTTTGTCTGTTCTGAAAATGCCAAGGAGAAGTAAGAAAATACTACTCACAAGTGTAAAGCCCATTAACTTGAAAGCAAGTATCTAATTTAAAAGTCCAACAAAATTTGAAAACTGCAATTGTTTACTCTGTAAAATCATCAAAAGCTAAACTGAGGAACACTTTACTTCCTTATTTTCTGTGGCAGTAGTAACAAAGTAGCATTATCTAAATACAGTTCTCAGATCTGGCAGAACAGGGCCACCAATCTACAAAATGGTGGAGTAGACCCATCAGAAATGTACTGTTAAGTTAAGGCGGGTAACCCATTCAAGACTTGAGAAGGTTGGATGCCACGCATGGCCCACTGTAGGGAGAAACCGTGAGTCGGCGCCATTCACAGACTGTAGGGGAGGAGAAAAGAAGCAAAGCCCTCCCTGCAAGTCAGCACCATGCACATGCCACTGTGGGAAAAACCAAATGCCAGCCCTTCCTGACATGCAGGCTGAAAGACAAGAAGAGCCAAGGTCCCACCCTACCCCCCATAAATGACTGGCTGATCTGGAGAAACACAGGCTGTGATGATGGCTATTAAAGTAAAATACAACTTAATGTTTGTACTGTTTAGTGTTTCACTGACTTTGCAGGCCCAAAGAAGGTAGTCTGATCATCTTTTCAGAGGATAACAATATACAGTGTGGCATCTGTGGGGGATCTCCTTCTGGAGGTGGTGGCAATTGTTAACACCCTGTTATCTTGTCTGAAGTCCTGTATCATTTTCATGGTTTTGTTTGGTTGGATTTTATTCCATTTTCTCTTGTTTGATTTTATTATATCCAATGGCATGGGCAATTATTTCAAAGATAACAAGATATATTATGGTAACCATTTTGGATTTACTATTATCTTGTTTTGAAGTCCTTTATTGCATTCATTGGTTTGTTTTTGTTAGTCCTGTTTTGTTTGATCTTTACCATGTCTGAAATTATGGGAAGCTATTTTGAAGATAAGAGGCATTATGATAACCATTGTTGGTTTCCTATTATCTTGTTTTGAAGTCCTGAATCACTTACACTGTCTTGATTGGTTTTATTCTCTTTAAAATAAAGATTACCAAAACAAACAAACAAACGGCCGATAAGACTCTGAGGGAGGAAAATGTAACCTAACTGCCAAGTGAGAATCACAGGTTATTTTAGCTCCTGCTGTGGAAACAAACTTCCCAAGAAGAAGGATAATATTGTCCATTATTAAACCTGCCCTCTTCCTTACAATGAGGCAAGTGAGAACCATTAATCTCAAATAACGTAAGTTTTTATGGCTCTTCAAAAAACTGGTTTATGCAAATTATATTTATTCAGGAATTTTTTAAACTTAAAATTTTCTAGAAGTTTTACAATTTCCTCCTTCTGCCTATAATATCTGCATTTGTACTCTCATCTTCTGGTACTGTTTGGGCGCTAAGGTCAGTTCTAAATAGCAATAACAAACTATACTCACCCACTGCACAAGGTCCAAATCTTCACTGAGACTAGAAACACAAGTTCAGAGTGAACAAAATGAATGTTGTAGCAGCAAATCATCCTAAATTTTTCTCAAGATATAAATGCAAGTCGAATACATATGCTCTTCTGATTTCTCTCCTTTAAATAGGTTTTTGAGACATTCACAAGACTTGAGGCCTACATCCACACAGCTGTAAGGCATGCCTTATAACCTGCATTTTCCTTGATGTAAAGTAGAAATACTAATCAAGTTCTGTATGACTGTTGTGAAGATTCAGGCATATAATATGTAATGTGTAATGTGTATTAAGGATCTGCCAAAGTACTTTGTCAAAAACAAGTTCTCAGCAAATAAATACCAATCCTATTTTGCCATTCCTTGGGAAAACAGAAAACAATAACATCCTTATCTTAATATGAAATTAAAACAAGTTGAAAGAGTCTTGTTTTGCATATTACAAACAAAGACAGATATCCAGTGCCAGATATTTTTTATGTTCTTCTTCTACTATCCTCCCAAAAGCTATTACATGCAAAAACATTTGGTACTAAGAAGAAGGAGAACACAATAAACCAGATCTATTGGGGTTCTGGAAATGTTTTGTAATTGGAATGACTCTTCCTTTGAAAATCTAATAAATGTGAGTTTTATCCCAAACATATGGCAGGTATTAGCCCCTATATTACCTTGGAGCATGTGTTGGAACAGGACTTATATCTCACATTTGACTATGTTGTCAAATTGAACATTTTTAACGTGCTTTTTAAAATATTTACTTTGCAGGGGAAAACATGCTTCATGGGTTTCCCAAGGAAGACCTAGTGATATGTTAAACAGACAAAAAGTGTTAGCAATGTAAAGGAGCAAGTTTATGATTGGAGAATCTAAAGATGGCAGCACCTCAAGTTTTCCTTTTTAAATGTTCTTACAGGTATTGGGAAACACAAATTCAAAATGGCTAATTTTGTATCCTTCTCTAAGGGCTAAATGTCGGCTTGGAATTACAGTATCACCCTTTTGAAACTTCTCATTAAATCTTGGGATGGGCCACCCTCTCCCACCCACCAAGACTAAACTAAATCTGCTAAAGTGAAAAAGAACACTCCACAGTAAGATCCTTCTTAGCATAAGATCATCTCCAGCCTCTTGAGTCATCCGAGGATTATCCACTGCCAGCAGTGTCATGGACCTCTGAATATCTCTGGAATCTTCCGCTAGCCCTTCCTATCATTGTATATACCCACTGCATTGTACACACTCAATAAATAGTGGCTGGTTTGGAGTATCTGGATCTTTACCTATCTGGAAACACTGACCTCCCAGCTCCCCATCATGCATTACTAAAATTTGTCACTGCTTCTTATTTTATCCTTTGCCATACCCCTCACAAAGGACTTGGGTACCTTGGCCGGGTCCCCGATAATGGGCATTTTAGTTATCAGATGATCAGAATCTAAAATAAACAATCTAGGTCAGTAGCAAGCTCATCAGGAGTCACAGCTCCATACAACATTAACCATACAGTAGCTAAAGCCCAAACACTCTGGACAGTGTCAAAAATGTTACTCTAACATAGAAAAAACATCAAATAGCTGGAGGAGCTACACTTACGTTCTACGGCCTTGACCTGACTCACTAATCCAGGGCTAGTAAGTCACCATTCTCTTGAGGAAGTTTGAAGTACAAAGATGAAGTATCTAACCACATACTTTATTGAGATGGCTAATACTGACTCTCTTATGTCAAGTTGTAATTTATATTTTATTTTGACTACTTCTACTTCAGAGGGTTTAAGTATTAGCTGTGAACTATTCTCATGTTTCTACAGGTCATAAAGACATTCTAGCCCTTACCTGTTCACACCACCAAAGGAGCTCCACCCATCTTTTCAAAGTCCTCCCTTCTTCCAATCTTCTATTGCACAATTTTCTCTTAGCCCTTTTAGTCCAAATCTTATATATAGTTTCCCTATGCTTATAGATTGAGTCTTAAATTCAAACCAACTAACATCAGTTGCATTGCCTCAACTAGACTTGCCTTCTGCACCCTAGCTACACTAATTACCTGCAAAGTCTACTAAGTGATTACATTTATCATAGCTACCTGTAAGACTGGAGACAAATCCTTCAATCTCTTTGAGCTTTCTCACTCTTCTAGAAAACTTGTTCAATCATTCCTAAAATATGATTCTTATGACTGATTCATCAAGTTTTTGTGGTCAGGCCTGACCTCCCTCTCACAATGTCCACTCCCACTTGTAGAGCTGACAGTAACACACTCACTTGGGGTAAAATGATGACAAGACAAAAGAAATTGCTGCCCTTGGCAATCAGGCATGGGATTCATCCTAGTCTCCCAATTCTTGACACCTACTGTCTCCTTGTACCTTGGGCCTGACATAAGAGGCACCCAAAGCCCCTTGCCTCCTCCTTTGGAAATCTAAGTATTTTGCATCCTTTTCAGGTTAGTCTAGGAGAGGAATTATTTAGTGTTGTTAGTGTCCGATTGCTAGGTCTAGTTATGCTTAGTGTGTGGGGGTGGTGGTAGAACCTATTTTGTTTGTGCCATAAATACCAACCTCTTCTTCATGTGCTTGGCATTTTCTTTTATCATCTGACAGCATCCCTCATCCCTTATCCCATAAAAGAAAAAGGCTATGCTTTTATTTTAACAGTAAGATGTACTCTGGGCCAAAAGGTACATGTATTATGCTCACTAAATATTTATATTAGCAAACACTCATGTGCTCTGCAGCAAATAAGTGGTTCAGATCACAGATCTAATAAGAACTAAACGATAGTTCAACACTCAGAAGTATACATACTATTTCTAGCATTTTTTTTTCAATTTGATGTTTTATGGGATTAGTATAACTCTAAAATATAGTTCTACCAGATACAGTATGCTACTGTCTGGACCTCAAATGTCAACCAAATGCCATGTGACCAGGCACTAATGGGAGATGGTGACAGGTGGTAGCATCTCTAAATGCTAGGGAAGGCCTACAGAAAGTGATTAGGTCACTGCAGGGTGTGCCCCTGAAGGAGATAAAGGGACCCTGGCTCCTTCCTCTTTTTGATTTCTATGTATTTACTGCCATCATGTTCTGTCTTACCACAGGCCAAAAGTGACAGGACCAATCACAGATTGAAAACTCTGAGGTAAAGTCAGAGATTTACCTCAGCGGTGTAAGCAAGCACCCGCCTGGCAAGCACAAGGTTGTGAGTTCAATCCCCAGTATCAAAAAAAAAAAAAAAAGAAAAAGAAAAAAAGAAAACAAAACAAAACAAAACAAAACAAAACAAAACAAAACTCTGAAGCCATGAGCCAAAATCTTGTTTCTTGTTAATTTTCTCATTTTGTCACTGACAAAAAGGTAAGCAATATACACATTCAATTATACTTCACCAAGCTGGGCACTGGAGGGAGCTGAAGGAGAAAGATCCAAGTTTGAGCTCAAGATGAGCAAATTAGCAAATTTACATGATCCTGTCTTAAAATAAACAATAAATAAAGGACTGAGAAAGTAGCTCAGAGCCAAAGAGCCTCGGTTCACTATCCAAGACAGGTGGGGACACACACATCCATACCCTAACTCACAGGAACACTAAAGATTCCTACACAATTATAGGACAGTTACATACACAAGAGAAGGACATGGTTAACATGTTCATTTTCTTGTTAGCAATACCTGCAATCACAGAGGTAACATCACTAATTATTCAGGGCCGGGATATGGTAAATTAGTTAAATGAAACCTGAGAAACAGCCAGCTTGAAAAAAGGCAGTTGTCCTATTTGAAAGAAGTTACAATAAAATCTTAATTTTAACTAAATTATTTTGACTCACACACTCTCTGAATGTTTACTGAGTATCTATTACTTTATGTCCCTTTAAAATATGACTATTACACCTTGGTTGAGAATTACATTAAAAAAAAAAAAACCATCTGTATCCAAAGGTATACACAATATTCTTGTCAAACTTCAAGCAATTTATTACTCAAACAAGCTTCCACCTATATTCTAAGACAAACCTTGCAGAAAACAAGGGTTCTCTATTTCAGGAAAATCCAATATGCAAAAGGTGCTTCCAAACCAGACAAATTTGGGTAAAGCCTTTGCAAGGAGGGGACTCAGTTATTTAAGCCATCTTCTTACAACGCCCAATTCCTTTGGAACAGATACTACATAAATTCATCATAACCTTAACCTAAGGATTGAAGTTAAGGTCTCCAATAATCAGTCAAGAAGTCAGAGACATAGTATCAGTAAGTAGTCAGAGACATAGACAGAGACAAAGCAGAGGGGAGGGAAGGTGGGAAGGAAGGCGAGCGAGAGATATCAAGTATCCTCTTTGCATGATACACCAAACTGGTCATAATTTATGTAAACCTGCCAAAATCATGAGAAAATTGTATTAGGAACACAAATTGCTGCAAAATAACTGGCTTATGCTCTTCACAGGTGTCAATATAAGAGAAACTGATGAAGAGACTAAAGAGTCATAAATAAAATGAATAATTGAATTCTAGCTTGCAGAGGGCAAAGTATGTTGCAAAGACATTACTGAGGTAATCATACAAGAGTATTACATAAATGTCCTAACTCCTATTTTTTAATTATAATATGGTTACGAAAGAGGACCTAGTTCTTATTAAATACATGCTGAAATATTTAGAGGGAATGGGGGCACTAATGTCAACTCCTTTCAAATGACAAAGAATAAAAAACAATACAGATTGATATGTGAGTATAACTAAACATTAATGAGATGAAGAGGTGAAGCCATTATATTCTTTTATCTGTAAGTTTAAACTTATTTCAAACACTTTAGGACTTTAAAAATACATGAAATGGAATATTAAACTTGGAATTACTTATAAGAAAAGAGGATTTCATTTGTACAATTCTCTATCATAGTATGTGCCATGAGGTTTTCATGTTTTATGGAACAGTTGCAGATTTAATAAGATAGGTTGGTATAAAGAAGCTAGAAAATGGATTTGAGTCACAATACATGGGAAAAGCTCCCACCCTTGTCACTTATTAAGTTAGCCATCGTGTGTGTGTGTGTGTGTGTGTGTGTGTGTGTGTGTGTGTGTAATGATGAATAACAACACAATTACTTCTATCTTCACAACTTTGCTGTGAGAACCAAATGACATAAGGCATGCAAATGTACTTTTAAACTATTAAGTATTATTTAAATATAAGCTGTTATCTTTACGGAATGTCCTCTAGAAAAGTGATGGGTGACACAAGAGACTTTATACACAAAAGGTAAAGAGAAAAAGATTAATTCTTAAGTTGCATCAAATACTACCTAGGTTCAGAAATAAACTAACAATCTGAAATTATATTGGTTTTTCTCCCTCTCAAAAGTGTAATTTAGCCATGAAATATAAAAACAAAGTCAAATTTATATTTGACAAATTCAATTTGATGAGAGCCAATTATGTGCTAACCAAAAACCCTCAACTCAAGAATATCTATTTATATCTATAAGAAAAAGTTAAAAAGTACTGCAACTGTTTCTCCTGTCTTACCTAAAGACAGTAGGGCTAGCGGATATAAATTAGAAGAAATGCTAGTATCCCTAAAATGGCTGACAATGCTAAAAGCTTTTAGTAGCACACAGTGTCATGGGCTGCACCAAGGTTCACCACCTGTGTGGAGAGACAGGCCCAAGTGAGACCCAATCATCTGTAAAAACCCTATGAGATCAAGCTTTTACCTATCTTTCTAAGTATCCAACCTCATCGTGGGGCCCAAGCCCAGTTCCCCCTCGTGAACTAGAACCAGTCACTGTTCAGTAACTCAAACACCTCAAGGTTCTCTCTTCACAATATTTGTACTACTTGTTTCCCTGACGGGGAACATTATACACGGCTGGCTCCTTCTGGTCACTCACTCAGGTCTCAGACTAAATAGTATGTCCCTCGTAGGCCTCTTCTGACCATTCAATATAAAATATAAAACAGACCCTAGCCTGGTACCATCATATTTTCTTGTTTTACTTATTTTCACAGTTTTCTTGTGTCTACCTTCTCCTCACTATAATGCAAGTTGCTACTTGCTAGAGAGAAAGGACTCTTTTGTTCTATTTATGACTAAATCTCCAGCATTCAGAATAGGACTTAACACAAAGAGGACATCTGAATGAAAGTAATTCCCCAAAATTCATTTTTAAGCCTGATATATGACACTAACTCCAAGAACAAGATGTTAAATGGCTCAGATGGAATCCAAGTTTCTAAAGTACCCTCTCTCGATTTGTGTTATAGCTATGTCTAGATGTCCCCTCAAAAGGTTTATGACCTTATAGGTAGGGCTTTTGGGGAAGTGACTGGATCAAGGATATGTGATACTGAATTATGACGTGATAACTGGATTAGCCCACTGATTGGTTTAGCACAGTCCTGGGGTGTGGATATTGAAAAGACTCATGTTGGGTATGGGTGGCACCAAGGAATAGACTTACAGCCTGAATGCAATAAAAAGAAAAAGGAAGACTAGCTGTTTTGCTACTTCCCACCTGCCATGCCATGGACTCAATCAACCATAGACTAAAACCTCTACAAACTGTGAGCTAAAATAAACATTTCTTCCTTTAACTTGTGGGTGTCTGGCATTTTGTCTCAATAACAAGAAAGTAGGACAACTCAACTTTGTCTTTAGGATTCCCCTTACTGTCCACTATTCCAACTACTGCCTTATATTCTAAAAAGTTCGTCTACTCGCACAACTGGAAGTATCAATTTCTTAGAGATGAATTAACCTTCACTTCCAAACCAACTCCACTGCAACACAGTCCTAAGTCTTAAAGAATAAGCTCACCTCCTTCTTCCCTCTGTCTGACAATGGGATCAGCTGTCACACTCAGTTTCTCAACTCGCTGTCATTTATTCATTCTTCTTTCACTCCCCATATTCTATTAAGTACTTGGTCTCATTGTTTCTTTCAAAATATTTCTTGTATCTGGCACCATCTCTCCATTTTTACTCTTACTAAACCATCTAGAACACTATATGGAAAGAATATTACTGTATTTGTCACTGTTTTAATCATCACTAATGGAATCTTTATTACAATTTTTAAATATTCATCTAGCAATAATCAATACTTTTCTGGAGACTATAAGAAACAGTTAACCTAGCTTCTAACAAAAATTTTGTATTCATGAAATGAGAGCTGACAAAAAAAAAAACAAAAGATGTAGTCTTGTTGAGCTACTAGTCACCAAAGTTTCAAACCACTGCCCTACCTATTTCATTGTGAACATTTCATCAAAGTAATTCATTAAAGCAAGTTTCATTACATTCAACAGTACTGTTGCTACCTGCACAATGTGGAAACTGTTTTTTAATTACTGAAACTTACTCAGGGCAGTTTTATTCAAAGACTGATTAAAGTATTTATTTGGAATCCAGCTTATTTTTCTGATCTGAACTCAAGTGTTTTCCTTATTTAAAAGCAGTTTTCTCCACCCAATTCATGACACATTTCTCACTATTAACAGATGTCAAATATGAACAGAAAAGCTTCAATGTAATTTTTCTGTTCTTTTGATCATTGCTTTTTTCTTTTGGTGCACAGAGCTGACACCTTATTCTATGCACTGCCAATAACTGTTACTTTATCAAAAAGAGTACAAATTCCTGTGACTTAACTCATTTATTGAGAATGCAATATATTGTCACTTGTCTTTTCAAGAAGGGTTAATAAACTTTCCCATTATTCCTGCTGAATACTACTTCATGAAACTAAAGTTAAAAATATTCTTCAGTAGACCCTATCCAGTTCACTGAAACACATAATCATAGATGAAATACTTATATAAGAACTAGTCCTCAGAGTTCAGTCTTTTTTCCCTAACAGAAGAAAACTTTTTTAAACTTAAGGCTTACAATGGTTTCTACAAATAAATCCAGAAAACACAGGCTCAAATCACAGCTATATCACCAATGCGCTATGTCACTTTATCACAACATACTCAGACCTCATCCTTTCTTCTTTAAGATAAAACTGAAACATACAGGATTGAGGTCTTTACTAAATTTATAGTTTTCAAGACTCTCTGACTACAGGATGAGAAGACTTTCTGATCTTTATGCCACTATTTCCTCCTTCCTAGTAAGCTTTCACACCACCATCATTTTTGCACAATTCTGGATCTTACAAGTCTGAAATGACATTCTGCACTAAAATCAAGTTCACCCACGGGCTATGCTCTTTTAGATGCTTTGGGGAGAGAAAGGTGTTCGTGTGCTTTTTTCCAGTCTCTAGGGACTACAATCCCTGGTGCAGCAGTGTGACACCTTCAAATCTGATGCTGACCCCTGATTCTCTTCATACCTTCTCTTGCTTGTAAGAACCCTTGTGATGACAATAGGTCACCTAAATAATTCGGGATAATCTAAACCCAGAGTCTTCTCACTGAGCTATATTCCCAGCCCTTTTTTATTTTTTCAGACAGGGTCTTGCTAAGTTGTTCAATTACCCAGGCTGGACTCAAACTAAGTCTCATGTCTCAGCCTCCCAGAATGCTGGGATTACAGGCAGATGGCCTCACAACTGGCTGAACTGCACATTTTAAAGAGATGATTGAAAATTATGATGTTTAATTTTTTTAAAAAATATTTTGATACACATTGCCATTAACTCCCTTCAAAATATTCTCTCTCACTTTAAATATACTGTACTAACCTCATCACTCTCATCATTTTTAAAAGTCTGTTTTTCTGGCTTTCTTTGCAAGATAGGATCAAAATTACTACTGAATGTCATCTAATAGAAAGTCAAGTTGGTAAAAACATGGTGTGTCCATCCTTATCCAGCTTATGTACTGTATCTTCTGCAACTTCTGGCTCTTCCCCAATCAAAATGACCAAGGAAGGAAAATATTTTGGATTGATTCAGAACATCAAGGCAACCATCACTAAAGAAATTCAAAAGACAAGCATTTCAAAACTCTTGCAGAAACTGGCAAGAACAATGAGATAAGTGTGTTCAAAGTGAGAGGGAGAATTTTGAGAGAAAGTAATGCCAAAGTGTCTTCTATTGTAATTTTAAAAAAAATTTTTTTTCTTTTGAGACAAGGTCTCACTTTGTAGTTTAGGCTGGCCTTTGAGCTCACTTTGTAGCCCAGGCTGGTTTCAAACTCACAATGATCCTCCTGCTTCAGCTTCCCAAGTATTGGGAATACAGGCGTGCGCCATCACGCCCGGCTCTGTAATAAAAATTTTAAGATTTAGACGTACACTATATTTTCATCATACTTTGCATGAATTATATCTCAATAAAGCTGTTTTAGAAAAATCTAAGGTGCAAACAATTCACATACAAGCCTATTAGTGAACACAAATCATCTCCAAGAAGTCGAGACAGCAAATGAGTACACAAATTATTGTCTAAGAACACATTCTTTTTTCCTCAATTACATTTAACAAAAAATCAACTGTGCCAAAGAATTCTATATATGTCCTATGTTGGAAAGGTAAATTAGTAACACAGCATAGTCAAAAATAAATACATATTATAAAATGAACAGTAGCTTGCCTGTGGCCACAAAACAAAATCTCTACTTTGTCTTCCTTCGCAACTGAGCATCAAGTGTGGTAAGCTTATCTTCCGTTATTTCCAACACAACACCAGCTGGGCAGTTTCCACTGCCCACCCTCTCACCACTGACCCAATACCATGCTCGCTGCCTCTCGACACCCCGCTGTCTGCCTTTGTTCTAAATCAACTATGTAGAGCTTCCAACCAACTAAACAGTACTTACTCTTCAGAGCCTGACCCCAGTCCTATCATAGAGAAACTTCACCCATTCCACACCACAGCAACTCAGCGCTCACTAGCCTCTCACACTCTGGCTGGCTCAATAGGTACTCTTCATCATCCTGATGTAGTCAATTCACTTTTTTTTTTTTCTCGGTACCGGGGATCAAACTCACAACCTCACACTTGGCCAGGCAGGTGCTTACACTATTGAGCTAAATTCCTGGCCCTTCAAGCCACTTTTTCAACAACAAAATAAGCAGTCTCCTACAGCCCTGACTTGTTCATTTATCCATTTCATCTTATTGCCCCTTCCCCTTTTTCAGGGAAACAGGCCAGCTTTTACCCACAGTCCTCAGATAAACAGCAATCTTGGAAATGACAGAGTGCCACCTAGTTGAACAGTGGGTAACTCACAACGGCACAAGGAAGACCTGGGTTCTACTTTTATAGAAATGCACTACAGGTAAAAGAAAGAAGCCACAGAACCATTTGCCCAGCAACTTGTTTCATATATGCATCCTGCTGCCCTGACTAGATTAGCTTGCAAGTCTTACAGGTATTATTTGTTCTCAGCTCAGCTCCATGCATATATTAGTCATTTAACATTACCAAATCTAAATCAATTCCTGAAGTATATTACCAGTGTATTGCATCATTAATAGTGTAACCCATTTTTAAATCATCTTTATCACATGACAGTGTGAGTTTATTACAATGACTAAACATAGGTAGGGACAAAATAAAAGAAATTGTGTTATTTACTCACATATAATGGAGCTTGTTGTGGATTAAGTTTCATGACCCAGGACACTGAAACAGAAATGGAAAAAAAAATGAGAATAAAATTAAAAGTTGTTACCAAGATACAAAAAAACCACCTAAACTCCTTGAACATTAAGCATAGTTCTGTGAACGTGATCTCAAGTCTACACGGCTGTATATCAATAGCTTTCCATAGAGATCTGGGAAGTAAGGAAGCTTATGAATTGCAAAATTTCTTTGTAGTTCAGACTCAACCATTTCAAATGGGAAGAAAGATTTTGACTGAAAAATAGACAAGCCAGGTATGGTGGCTCACATCTGTAATCCCAGCACTTGGGAGGCTGAGGTAGGAGGACTGCCATGAATTTGAGGCCAGTCTGGGCTGCAGAGGGACACCTTGTTTCAAAAAATCCAAAGGGAGAAAAAAGACAAAAGGCTTTACTGTCACATAAAAAGTTTCAACAACCAACAGTATATTTAAAGCAGTTACTAGAACAGTACCAGTAGATTCAGTTGCACTTTTCTATAATCCCTAAATTCACAAAATGCTGCTTACCCACACACTTTCCCCTACCTCCACCAGTAGATCATGGGAAGGGACTGAAACAAGTCCACTACAGCCTTCTTGCTCACTTGCCCTGACTGAGACAAGGGAAGCTACAACTGGCCTCTGACACTACAAAACCATTACCCTCTTCAGAGTTGCCAGATAGATTACCCATTTCTGTCACTGAATAAATTCTCGTGAAACACTCACAAACAACTTTAGAGAAGATTTCCAGAATTATATAATACATTCCTGAATGTTAAAAATAGCATGTTTTTAAAGTTTCACTTGGTGATTTCTCTACGATTTCAGAATGGCAGGTCCTCTGCCAAACACCCTGCATTTGAACATAAACTGATCTCACCCTCATTAGAATCAGAGACACAGACCCAAATGACTTCATTGTTTTTCCGGTAAGGAACTTTCTTATTCATTCATAATAAGTAAATTAAGGCACATACTAACTAGTAATACAAAAAAAGTAAAGAAATGTCATTCACATAAAAACCTAGTGAAATTCTCCATCTTGTGTTCTACTGTATCACAAAAACCTCACTAATAGCTGAAATTCAAGCAGCATAAACTGTAAGTTATCAATGATCAAACGCTTAGACTAAAGAATAGTGACTTAGTGTTCATGCATCATTTAAATTACAGAGTCCTCATAATATTAAAATTCTCACAAAGCCAGGCACAGTGGCACACGTCTGAAATCCCAGCACTCTGAAGGCTGAGGCAGGGAGGATCGTTGCAAGTTTGAGGCCAGCCTGGGTTACAAAGTGAGTTCAAGGCTAACCTGGACTATAGTAAGCCCCTGTCTGAAAAAAATAAAAAGTAAATAAATAAAACTCTCACAGATTGGCCACAGACCAAGCTGTATTATGTCTGACATCAAGGCTGACCCAAAGAGCGATTAACATATGGCCCCCCACAGGGTTCCCCCCCATCACCAGGCTCCAAAATCCAATCATCTGCAACCAGGTGCAGACCATAGGCATTGGTGTGTTCTGCAGGCAAAGGCAGTGCTGACAGGTGGGAACCCCTCAGCACCCATTCTCTAGTCTACTTCCTATAAAGTAACAGCCCCCTACCAGCCTCAGGTTAATGACTATGTACTTCAAGTGCTAAAAGCCACCTGGGAAAAAAAACTACACTGAAAACCAAGCATGAGAAATTTAGCAATAACCAGCTCATTTAGTAAAAAATTTATGTATATGTCAATCCCATCAGATTCAAATAGCAACCATGGATTGAAAAAAAAAAGATTAATGGACTTGAATACTTTTTCAATGTATTGAACATCCATTTAATTTAAAATTAACTCCTTTTAATCACCTTTCCAGATCTTATTTAGACTTCCCTGGAACAAGGGACTGGAAGAACCTGTAAGTTTATGAACCAATCCAATGTGCCTTGACTAAAGAAGTGCTTCTGCCATCAAACACAGAAGAAGTATCAGTGGGACTGACATAGAAATTAACACCGTGGTGATTCATAAAGATTGGTGAAATCTATGGCAATAAATTATTGACTTTCCAGCCCTCTTACGTTTCATGATTTGCCAAGAAAAAGAGGACAACTGTGTAAGGATCACAGTATCAACCAAACTAAACAACTCCCGTTGAATCTGGGTAAGTTGTTGTCTTGGTTACTTTTTCCTCTTTGTTGAGACAAAAAACCTGATGCCCAAAAATTGGGAAGAGATTTATTTAGCTTACAATTTTTTGTAGGTTTCAGTCCATATTTAGCTGGCTCCAAAGCAGGGTGGTGTAGCAGTGGGGCAACCATTTATGGTGGGCACAAACAACAAAAGCAAACAGGGCAAAAGAGGGAAAGCACACCTCCTTCTCACCCTTACCTTGTATGTCAGCTCCCTGCCCCTGGGTGGGTGCAGCACTCACATCACCAACTTCAGCGCTAGATAATGAACCAATCACAAACACTAGATTCAGCCACATCCATGATTGCATGAGGCTTGGGGAGCCATCTGAACACAAATCGTAACAGAAGCGGTAAAACTCAGATGGCTATAAGGTAAAGCTGATGACATCTGGATTGTTTGGAATTATGAACTCATGTAAACCTCAGAACTCATACTGCTTTGACACAAGGATTGAGCGGGGTAAAGTGTCTGTTCCCTACACTGGACAAAGGGTCAGGTGATTGGTATATTGGCAACACTGGCTGCCCAAAAGAATGTATCTGTGAAAACTAATCACAATAATGACTAGAAGGCTCTAAAAATGAATGGGTAAATTCAAATAACTTTTAGACTTCTTCAATGTTGATATATGAGGGAGTAAAGAAGAGAAACAGCCTTCACAGAGTTTGTATTTCATATTGTAAAATACTATTGCTTCCCATTTCACTAGTGTAGAATAAAAGTCTCTCAACGATTATTTAGACAGATGTAGTGCATACACCTGTAATTCCCGTACTTGAGAGGCTGAGGCAGGAGGCTTGTTCCAAGTTCAAGACTGGCCTGGGCTACTTGGTGAATTCAAAGCCAGCCTGCACTACAAAGTAAGACTCTGTCATGTGTAAAAAATTTTTAAAAAGAGTTTATTTCACACCAAGGGCAAGGTAAGCAGGAAAGCCAAAATTCAAACCTTGTCTGACATCAATACATGTACTTTTCCATCACTAAGTGAAAATCTATTTTGTCAACAGATTTTTGATCAAGTATTCCCAAAAAGACAGTTAATGAATACACTTTCTATCCAATGATTTCAAAAAACAAATAAAACTTGAGACAAAATTTTATGTCTTCCTTACCCCACAGCCAATGAATGAATGAGGCAGCTCAATTCACAAGACAACAAAGCTGATCTTGTGTAAAAACCAATACACAAGAAATAGACTGTATAAGTCTGTTAACCTTTGAGGTGTGTGCCAGGCGTGGTGAATACATCCCTGTAACCCAACACTCAGGAGGCTGAGGCAGGAGGATGGCCCCAAGTTCCAGGCCAGCCTAGGCTACATAGTGAGTTCAAGACTGGCCTGGATTACACAGCAGGATCCCGTCTTTAAAACGGAAAAATGAAAAAAAGAGGGATATAAAATAACAAGTGTGGTAATTAAGTTTTTACTCTTCCTGCATTTTCCGCTTTATAACACTGAAACAAATTTCACAGTGAAGAGACCCGTTTTCCCCTCTTGCTCTGGCTGCTTTCTGCCTGCTGCTTTCTTGAAGTGTTGCCCCTGTGCCACAGCACACGGCACAGGGCTACCGTGGAGCCAGCTGACAAGGGACTGAAACCTCCAGTAACTGTAAGCTAAATAAACTTTTCCTTCTCTAATTTTTGGGTGTCAGGTGTTTTATCTCAGCAACGAGGAAAAAAAGTAACCAAGTCAAAGACCCATTTTTAATGCCACTCTCTCAAATATGTAAGTTAAACTTTCTCCCTACAGCGTTTCAGAGAAGCAAAGAATTGTAGCCACAATTTTCCTGCACTTTGATATAAACTACCAGCCTTTTTTTTCATAGGGTACTGACACCATCACCAGAATGTGCCAGAGTTGACTCTGCAAAGCTTACAAAAATAGTACCAAGTTTTAGAATTTCTGAAATTCATGATTCCGGCAAAAAAAAATGAAAACTCAAATCACAATATAGAACCACACAAAAATGAATATAAAGTGCTACAGCTATATGACAGACTTTGGAAGGAAAAGAGGCAGAAAACACTTCTCCCAAACCAGAAGCCAATGCAAATCCATTCTAAATCTTAAAAGCCAACCTGTCCCATTACGCCTCAGTCAAAATCAGCATCCATAGCAGTGGTCAAGAAAACACTGTCTATAAAGGGCCAGATGGCAAATATTTGAGGCCTTGAAAAACATAGATCTGTTATAATATGTAAATGAGTGGATACAGCTGTGTTCCTACAAAACCTTATTTTAAAAAGAGGAAGCATGCTAGATTCAGTCAGTAGCCCATACTGGACCAACCCTTGGTCAAAAACTTAATACCTCTTCATAAGCTGAAGATGCAGCATGTCCCCATTCATCAGCTTTGTATGTATCTCAAAAATGCTATCTACTAAAAAATGTATTTCAATACATGAAAGTCACAGGGTACTGCACCACATTCTCTAGACAATAAAGCAAGTCTACAGACTAATGGTATGATCTTGAACAAGTCACTTGTCTGAATCCTGATGTCATATGGAGAACATAAAACTTCCTGTCTATACTGTGAAGTTGCTGTAATATTAAAAAATATAATCCAAGTACAGAACTTAAGCACACAGTCAGGCAAAACAGAAATCACTGCTCCTTCCTCTTGCAATTTCAGGTTGTCAATAGAAAATAAACATATAGTATGAAAACCATAAATACCTAAATGCAAGGCTGTAGGTACCCAGTTTTTTCTGGCAACTTCTTAAAACAGGCTGGTAAATTAAAATTCTAAAGTATCAACACAATAACCATAGAAAAGAATTTGGAGTTAGCAAATACTTAATTATTAAGTGTATATATCTCTAGGAATTACATGTAATTATCATTCCTAAATTATGTTTCTAAAGAACTACTGAAACAATGAACAAATATAACTTATAAGCAAGAAGAAAATGTTACATACAATATGTTTAATTCACTTGCCACTCAGTATCTTACAAATGAATTGGAAATGAGCAAAAATACTATCTCCTAAATGTACAAAACTGAAAAAATTCTTATGATTTACAAAAGGTCTCTAGAGCCAATAAAAGAAATTTACTTAAATGAGAAAGAGTTCATCCATTCATATGTTAACATAAATCAAACTCACTGCTCTAGAAAAGCCTTTTAACAGGTGTTTCACCTGTAATCAAATGTCCCTGAAAAACACATTAGAAAGTACATCACACAGGCCCAACATAATACAAGTAGTTACACTATAAACTTTTAAGTACCACACTGTTAGCTTGCGATATCAGCTCATTTCCTAAGCAGAAGCTGTCCAGGTCTACCAAACCTATCACTTCAATTGCATGGTTTTGTCATTCACAATATAGAAGCTTTCAAATTCACAAAAAAAGATGTGTAAACTACTCCCCAAAACTGTCCCCAAGTCCCAACAGAGGTAAGACAGCTGTTTGGGATTCATCCAAGTGTAAATAAAGGATTTTTACTTTCAGAGTATTTCCACTGCAGAATGTGCTTCAAATGAATTCCTCTGGCCAGAGATCCTGCTAAGACTAGGCTACAGTCAATTCTTTGAAACCCACAAAAATTTACAGTGAGGGTTAACATGGAAATGACAATGCATGCTCTGGATTCTTGTAAGAGTCACTGTTCAGCTGTTTCAAAAGGAAAATAACAGGATTCAGAGCCTTTCCTTTATTCCTAAGGAGCATGAGCTGGTGGCTATAAATGTTATGTATTGCTTGAGGAAATTGGACAGAGAGAGAGTGCAGGAAATTCTAAACAAAACAGAAAGTAACAGAGTATACAGATGAATAGGCTTTTCCTGTTGAGGATACCAAATTGCAAACAAATATAAAGTACCATGTGTACCCAATATAGTTCCTGAAAAGGAGACTGAGAAAGTATTAACAGCACTCATGAATGCTTTACTTCTGTTTATGGCAGCTTCAAATGAACATGGTAAATAGTTAATTTACTTAGCTTTAGTAGTGACTCCTGACACTTAGTGTACTTACGCACCAAATGAAAGCATTATTAAATAATGCAGGTTCAAAGATTGACAAAAAGCACTGGAGGATATTTGCAATCACACAGCGTGACTCAAACTTAGAGCTAGGAATTGCAACCAATAAGGCTAGGCCAGATCCCTGCTGTGGCTTCTCTGAGGTGCAGCAAGCAATGGCTGGCTTTCCAATCAATCTGCCCAGACACTGTGGTCCTCATCCCAACCCCATCAGTCACAAAACCTTATACAGTAATAATTAGAAAGGGTTCTCAGCAACACCACAGATGATCTTTTTCCCCAGGGAGGACTCACTGCCAGCTTACCTGTCTCTGCTTGTAGACTGAGATACCAAAGCCTTATCACCCTGAGAAAATCTCTCCAGGTTCCACTGGCACCTCTGATTCAACCTTCCTAAAACAGCACCCAGTCTGCCCATAATGGAGCAAGCAATCTTTTAAAAGGGGTTTTCTGAGGTATCAATTTCTTCTCTTTAAGGAATTGTAGGGCATTACACAATTATATAAACCTGCCAAGACTCAAGAAAGAAAAGTACAAAACTAAACCATGATCAGTTCTGGGGATACACAACAACCCATCTCAGTTTTCCTACAGCTTCCAACCTGCAAGGCCTAACGATAGAGAGCCCTGCAGGTGGGGTCCCATAAAAGCCTAGCCAATGCATCTGCTGACACATGTGGCCAGCATAGTAACTAGGTTTACTATAGTTCCTCTGTAAAACATAAATGCATTTATTTTACATCAACTATCAATAAACTACACTAATAAACAAATGCAAATGGCTTAATGGCCATATTTTATTTCCTTCATCTGTAAAATGGGAACAAATAAGAACAGAAGATATGTGTGAAGTAACAGTGGTAGACAATAAGAAAATATTCAACACCTAAGTTTCTGTTCCAATTACATAACCATTTCAGTGCTGATCTCACATCAGAAACTCTCACAGCTCTCAGATCACCCTAATCGCTTGTGCTGATCCCTATTTTAAATAAAGGGTACTGATGAGGAAAACGAAATCCCAATGGCTATGGTACTCAAGTAAATAAGGCACTTACATATCATCGATGAGCTCTGAGAAGCCATCATACTCTTCTCACTTTTCCTCCAGTGCCTATATGAATAATGTCCAAGTTCCTCATTATCTGTGAGGCCTTATTTAGCACTCCTTCCCCACCCTACACCTTTCATCCAGACCCTGCACATATCATCTGTATCAGTGATGGTAGTAAACCTTTTAGAATTTTCAATGATAAACAGCACACTGCAGAACACATAGTATAGGTTTGCCACCACTGAGCTATACAAACCACACTTAAAAGAGTCTAGTCCTCGAAGTCTGGTGTGGTGGCACATACTTGTAATCCCAGCACTTGGGAGGCTAAGGCAGGATGATTGCTGTGAATTCGAGGCCAGCCTGTGCGATGAAGTGAGTTCAATGCCAGCCTGAATTACCTAGTGAAACCCTGTCTCAAAAAGACTCGGGGGGGGGGCAGTTCTCATGACTTCTCAGCATGTTAATGCCTTCTACTCTTGATGGTTTTGATTATAAAATTATTATAAATAATCTAATTCATGCAATCAGCAATGTCATATGTTGCCCGGGAGTGTGTGTCTGTCTGTCTGATTTTTCTCTCCAGCTCGTTAATCCTAGTCAATCATACTCTACATATTTTCTGTAGCATTCCTCCATACCACAACCCTACATGCCGTATCATCTGGCGAAGTACTGAGCCCCAGATAACAATAAAGACTTGTATAACTTGAACATTACAAATAGAAATTAATCAGAATTTTTGTGCCACAGTTTCACATCATCTCACTGGATACTATCAGCACAATGAGGAGCGCAAAATGTTACTTTATACTGTACTTAGGCTGTCACATGATGGTTGGCACCTCTGAGAAGAACACATGCACTTGCTATTTCAGTTCACTTTGGTATCAGCATGTCTGTGGTTTCCTGCAAAACTGGTTTCTGCTGCTTTACAAAGATCCATATTAGAAGAAAATTCTCCATGGTCAGTCCACAGGTGAGAATTCTGCCCCCAGCTGTATCCTGTTATCCAAAGGAAAGGGAACTATACGTCTAGAGAAGGAAAACCAAAACTATAAATTCAATAAATACTGACACTCTTATCCCTATGGTAATGAAAATAAACTTTTAAGTTAGAAAAACTCACACATAGCTGGACTTTATGCAAATTAACTTCTCCAGGGGTTAAAACAGCTATCAGGGTGAGGAGAATGTCAAGCAGTTAGACTTCCATCATCTTCTCCAACCTAGCATCCTAAAACAGTAAGCAGCCCAATAGGCTAGACCAGTATAAAACACTCGGAAAGACTAAATATAGGTAAATAAACTGAAACAAACGCAGACATCACTGAGCTGGATGACCTTACCTGCACTAATCTCTGGGCCTGCAGTGCTGTTCTGTTAGAAATGATTTCACAGGGACATACTTCCCACCTTGATGGACATATGTGACAAAAACACTCTAAGATGAATTCACTATCAGATGAATCCCACAGATAGCAAGCAAAAAGAGGAAAGAACTAGATGCTCCAAGAGATGAGTGTTAGTTTCTAAATTATGAAAATAGTTCTCATGTATTGAGAATAAATATTGTCTTCAACATTCCAAGTCCATAATACTACTATTTGGAAACCAATGACACTGAGAAACAAGAGGCCACAGTTAAAAAAGAAAAAAGAAAATCTTCAAACTTGGGAAGGTAATTTTAAACAATAAAGACTGCAAATAAAATATCACAAGTAAAAGTGTTACAGGAAAAAAAAGGAAACTCCAATACTTTTAGCATATGTCATTAATGCCTAAAGTAAAACATGTTAATTCTAACAGGGAATTTCTATTCATAAAACACCGATGGTCCAAGTAATCTACTGGAGAATCACTTTGGTTCTTTTATAATATACACTAAGCAGAGGTTTTAAAAACTAGTAATTTTATTTTAGGTGGAAACAAACTAGGATCTGTCAATGTAATGCACATGAACATCATCTCCCCTTCTAACAATCTAGATGCTGTATTCAGAGTTTGTGCAAGCATGACTGGCACTTTAGTAGAGAACTTGATTATTTAAAGATACAAAATTTATGAGTATCCTGAAATAACAGAACTGTTTCTGTCTCCCCATGGAAAAAAGTACCCTTCATTAGTATCTCTTCCAGGTAATATGAAAGGTAGTTTAAACAAAACTGAACTGACAACTGTAAGAGTCCACAATACAGGAGGAAAAAGTACCTAAACATGTTTAAAATTGTAATTTATAAGAACTAGGACTAATTTTGTTTGAATATTAATAAAGATACTTCACTTTCAACTCATATATACCATTTATAAAAGAAATATAAATGTTCAAAAATGTTAAGATAAAGAATTAGTAAGATGAAGTTTGAGTTCAAAGTCATTTGTTAGGTTAAAGCAAAGTATGTTTTACAAATTCTTCTGAATGTATCAATTCACTAAAAATTGCTTAAGAAGAATTAAGAGGTGGCTTTTCATTCAATTATTAAAAATTTTGATAATTGATTTCATTCAATTATTAAAAATTATTTTGGGCAATACTATACTTATAAATTTTGAAACAACAAATTTAAGAAATATGTCAGTGATTAGTCCCTGAATTTCAAGTTTTCTGAATTCCTTTCAATAAAAAACTCTTTAAGGGCTACATATGTTAACAGCTTAACATACAATACAAAAATGAAAAGTTAATTTCCCCACTGAAGTAAGATTTTTTTTTTTAAAATAGGGCTGGTGCCTTAAACTATTTTAGTATTTGTGGGTATACATAAAAATAAATTTCATTTATGTAACAGAAATGCAAAATATTAAACTGTTGCTTCTAGTAGAGGTCATATTATGCAAATGAGACATCAAATATTTAATATATGTGCAAAATACACAAAAATTTACCTAGAGAAACAGACAGGCATCTACTATACAGAATAATTTCCTTTAAAATTACTATACTTAAAAACATCCAAAAATATGTACAGTCTGTAAATTAACATGGTACTGCTAATTACCGATCCCAAGTGTTAACAATTTGGTCCAAATGGGCACAAGATAAGCATAAGTGGCTACTTTTCCTTACAGACTCATCAATCAAAAAATAGGTTCAAATTTTAGGGCATAATGTCTTAAAAATAAAACTAACATTTTTCAGGTTTGAACTACGTGAAATGTGGGAGTGCGAACTAGTCAGCTTATGTATACTTACAGGACCAAGGCCAAGAGGACAGCAATTTGATTTGAAAGGGATAAGGAAGAAAAGATGTAAAGTACACAACACAAAATATTTGAAACACAACAAAAAGAATTAAACAAATATTTTAAGTGCATATTCCATACTGAGACTATAAATAGAACTATAAAAAATCTAAACTCTCCACAAAGCACTGAGGCCTTGGTGTTCTGATTCTCCACATAAATTGAAAGGATCCACAAAAGACTCCCCATCGTAGCAAACAGTTGATTCTATACTAAATTAGTCATTGTTACAAACTGTCCAGAATTCAAAATGATCTGAAAGACAAAGAATTAAGATTGCTTCAAAAACTCAGAGACAGCGAAAACACAAACGCATGTAAACATATCATGCCAACTGAAGATCTGATGGACTGCTTTGGTAAGATCATGACAGAGAAAGAACTGAAGCCTAACTTTTTGCTACTTGAAGGTCTTCACCCTTTGTACAAAATGGAGTTAGTAATCAGTTACTTCAAAGCGCTGCTGTACGTCAATGAGAAACCTTTTGTTCAGCAATTTAAGTACAGCAGTGACCTACAGCAGGTGTCCTATCGACTTTGTCTTTCACTGACATCAAGCAAACAGGCACACCTGACATGGGATAACCAACAAGGAGGAAAAAGGGGGAATAAGAAGAAACAAGTTGGAAATAGCCTTCCTCCTTAATTCCCGCAACAGCAGAATCCTTAAGAAACCTGACCAACAGTTTGAAAGCTTCAAGTAATACCAATTCTCTCTTTAGGCAAATAAAGAAGACTGGTTTTAACTATTAAATTTAGGGTCAGAAATAGTTACCTTTTAGGCTGATGCTTCATCAGCAGGAAGCAGCAACGGTTACAAACACAAATTAACAGATGCTCAGCCCTATTCAATGAAATGTAAGTTTTACAAGTCAATTTTTTGTAGTTTTAACCACTATATTCCTGGTTCCTTTCTTTCCCTATAGTCTGTTCCCAAGTGCTGGTATAACCAAACTATAAATCACACTCTAGAACAGTTGTGGTAAACCCATGGCACATACGCCACAGTGAGCACACAAGCCAAGTCACTCCAGCAGCCAAGCACCAGATAACAACTGTTTTTACTAAACTAAAACCTCAATATTCAAGTTTAATTGCAGTGTTGGCACTTTGTGATATATAAGCGGGCTCTGGCCTGCAGTTTGGGCACTTGGTCTCAAGAGGTTCGCCATCTTTGCTTTAGAATAAAATTGCCCAAGTACTCATCATAGGAAGAAACTAACCAAAGAAGAAGGCTGAAAGGATGGATGGCTGACTCTATCCCCCATTCTCCTTTCTTTGGGCTCCTCCCCACTCACCATGGTCATTTTCAAGAGCTCACATGCCTGTACAGAAACAGGAACACTAAATATTTAGATAAGACAGTGAAGGACTGTCAAATGGTGCCAATTATACTAACTTATCTCATTCTCCTGTTACAAGGTTTTTCCTAAAATCTGAAATGCATTTCTGTAACTTAACCACAAGTATTTGAACAGAGATCTGACTCCAAAATTCATGCTCTTAATTTATACACTTCTGGCACACAACTATTCCACATATAGAAATATTGGGTGCCTTGTATTAAACAAATGAGGCAAGGTGATTTTTGTGAGCTGAAAATTAAGAATAGTAAGAATGAAAAGAAAGAGAAATTCTTTCACTCAAATGGAAAGTGCTTGGTGCCAGAAATAGAATTTAACTAGAAGTGTAGTGAGATGAGGCAGCAGAGACACTGCCTATATAACGCTTCTTTCTATACTAACCTATTTTATCTCCCCTAAAATGTATCATTGCAGACCAAATTCATGAACATGTCCCAGTCTATTTTGCCAAAGGAGTAAATAATGAACTACAGAAAAAGTGAGATGCATAATTACCCAACAAGGGTACCCAGCAATTCAACAGGCCAAAGAGTTCTTAACCATATCCAAATGAAAATGTTTACAAGTTTCGGAATCAGCTGGGAATAGCCTTCCTTCTACATACACACAGACCTACATCTGCCAGCTGAAATCTGCTTCCCCCCAAAATTTAGTTGGTGTTAAAAAAAGCAACAGAAACGTCTCAAATGTTTTTCACAAAAATCTAATGAGAAAAATAGTCAAACTTCAAAAGCAATACCCAAACTTGAGTGAACAGGGAGTCTTTCCTATTCAAAACTGCAGTGACAGTCAATGTTTCTATATTACATTTCACAAACTTTAAATACTGATAAGGAGGACACTATGCTACTATTTCATGGCACAAACTGAAAAATACATTAGTGTTTCGAACAGATAATTACTAACCCTAAAGTCTGCTATTAAGCTGATCAGACAATTAAAAAGCAAAGCAAGATGGGTAGGCCAAAGACATGTATCATGACCCTCCATTACAGACCCTGATTGCTGACTCCTGTCAGCTCAAGACACAAAGAATGCAGCTAGCCAGGGATGGCAGCACATTCCTGTAATCTCAGCACTCAAAAAGCTGAGGCAAAAGATCATGAATTTGATACATACTACATAGTGAGTTTAAGGCCAGCCTAATCTATATAAGGAGACAAGACTCCCCTCAAAAATCACAAACCAAAAAGTAAAACTACAGCCTTCACTAATGCTGCCAGACTCACTCAAGAAAATGTCAGACTGCAAATCTTAAAAACTCATTTACAGAACTTCCAAGACATATTTTCACACTAATTAAGAGAACATGAAAACAGAACACAAAACTATCACAAACTATCAACAAAACATAAAAAGCAACCATTTAAAGGCATTGAAAGTAGAGAAACACTGGCACAAAGCTGAAAGATTCACATTCATATCACCTTTCAAGTAACAATACTCCCCAGCCCAGATCACATCATACAGGAGTTAGAACTCAAATAGATTGTTGTCTTAAAATCTCCACACAAACTGCGTAAATCCTTGACACATTCCTAAGCTGTACTTACACTGTGGAGAGTTCAAGGAAGTGAGCAGTGACAGAACTAAAATAGGTATTTGTGTCCAAAGAAAGTCAAAATTTAATAGTATTCAAAACAAAAGCTAACAGTATTCAAAACAAGATTTTTTTTAAAAGTCTCTAAAATGTATCTACAATGTGCAGTATACAATGAAGAATGATCAGATATATAGAATCAGTTTTTATACCTTACAGAACCATTCATTAACAAATTATTAAACTAAAACACCTAATCAGTCTATACTTACCTCAGTCATAATTTTGTCTTTTACAAACTACAGACAATATCTGAAAATCATACATCTAGTGAAGAATTTGCATCCAGAATTTATAAGAAATTCTTCTAACAATAAGATTGAAAAATAGGCAAAATACGTAAATATATACTTTACTAAAGAAAATATATGAATGATTAGTAGACAGATGAAATGATGTTTATCATATAGTCACTAAGGAATAACCAAATTTAAAGTATTATAAAGACACCTCCACACACTCACCAGAATCAACTTTTATGTATTCAAGATGGCATGTACCAAACATTTAGGAAAAAGATGAAAAAAAAAACTACATTGTCAAAATATTGGAGACATTTTCCAACACATTTTTATGAAGTTATTACCCTAAAACCAAACTAGACAAAACAATTTCTCTAAAAGCCAAGGCTCATAACAGACACAAAAATCCTTAACAAGTATTACCTACTCATATCCATAAATGTATTTTTAAATGATAATATGCAATGGCTGAGTGGAGTTTTATCCTAGGAATGCAATATTAGTTTAACATTTTAAAAAATTAATGGAATTCACATCAATAAAATTTAAAAGTATACAGCTGCCTTTTAAGATGCAGTAAAAACATATGACAAAACACCACCAATCCAAAATAAACTTCAGCAAATTAGAAATAGAAACTTCCTCAATCTGCTAAAAGGAATCTATGAAGAAATGCATGGTTAAAAATTATACAGAAATGTTGAGAGTGGTAGAGCATGCCTGTAATAACCAGCACTTGATAGGCTGAGGCAGGAAGACTGCCACAAGTTCAAGGCCCGCCTGGGCTACACAGTGAGACCCTGTCTCAAAAAAACAAGACCAAAGCAAATACATATACACAAAAGTGACCACCTAAATACTTGACACTAAAAGAGGTAAAATTTTGACGAGTATCATTTCTCATCAATGCTATTCAACACAGTACTGACAATCCTAACTAGTACAGTTATGTAAGTAAAAGTAATAAAAGTCATACAGAAGGTGTGAAGGATTAAGAGAAAATTGACACTGCCTTTCATCTGCAGACAAGAATCTACAAAAAAGTCACTAGAAATAAATGTCATTAGTAAAGTGGCAGGTTACAAGGTCAAGTTACAAGAATATAAATATTTTTTCTAGATCCCACAACAAACAAATGAAAAGGCAGAATTTCAAATATCTACAATATCATCAAAAACATGAAAATACTTAAGAAGATACTTAATATGTATAAGGACTGCACACTGACAAAAAGAAAAGTTCTGTGAAGATCAAACTGTTTCCCTTAATACTAATTTAACTGTTTTAAGCCAGACTGTATATGAAATTCCACAAAAGCCCAGTGTATATCCTAAGTTCCTTAGTTGTTCTGGTTCTTTTGGGACATTTTTCATGTTAAAGAACAAAACTTCTAAAAGTGATACAGTGGACTTCATCTGAGAAAACCAAGACATCTCTTTTATACCCTAGTGCTCTTTAAAATACCAAAGTTATGCAGTCATGTTGCTTGTTATTGGAATGCACTGGTGATTTTGCCATTATGAACATCAAGGAGTTCACTTACTCAAACTATACTGAATGGCTTACTACACAGCAAGGCTACATAGTATAACCATCATTGCACATGTGGTTGCTCAATGACCTAAACTTTAAGCAGGGCACAACAACATTGCTAACATACTAATGTGCATACTTCAACTACAAATTACTATTAATTTTGCTAGAAGATTACTTCATAGGTCCTTCCCAAAGATTCTTTACTTCATCTGCCACTAGAGATTAAAATAGTCCAAACTTACTAAACTACTGCTAAATCCATAAAAATAGCCATAACAGAGTATGATTTTCAAATCCTGATGTGTTTTTACAAAGGGTGAGTTTTGACCATCAGTCATACAAGAGGTCAGACTAACAGAAATATACTACACAACTTGTGTGGTGGCTAGAAAATACAGAAGACAGACAGGATTCCCAATTTCAGTTCCCCAGAGTCCCCATTCTCTATAGAAAATCTCAAAACTTCCTTTATCTTGAAAAATACGTAACAGCTTTTCCAACATGGTATCATTATATTCATTCACCTGAGAAAGAGTTTCAAAACCACTTTAAACTCATAGTATTTTGAAAGCAAATAATTTCAAACAGGTTCTGACTACAAATGATCAAGTTCAGGCTGTCCTTTATCTTCTAAAAAATAAAAACAAAAACACACACGAACTTGTAAGATCTCTGTTGTCATTCTTTCACGTTATTCTGAGACAAAAAAAATGAAGAAATAAATTTTTAATATGTAAATTATAGTCCTTGAGGATATTAAAAATCAGGCATTTGAAGTAACATCTCATCCCAGCTTCAGTCAACACTTAAGTCACTAGCTGGATGAAAACAGAGAATGCATACTGACTGAACTTGCTAGATTTAATGGATAACAGACTGCATAGCATAACCCAGATCTCCAATAATTACAAAGCAGAACATTAACCCTGAAACTGTACATTCATTCATTTATTTATTCACCCATTCACTAACCTTCAGTAAGCAGCTACAGGTAGGTGTGTTGTATTAGGTGATACAGAAAGAATAAAAACACACCCCTTGCCCAGCAAGTATATATATTCCAAAGGAAACAGATATGAAAACAAGAGAAATGATAATTCTTAGTTATCCAGATAGAAAAAGGCAGTCATCAGTTTTACCTGGGGAAGAAAGACTGGTCAGGAAAGAAAACCCTTGAACTCAATCTTAGAAATTACCGGGGGAGGGAGGAGTGTCAAGGATGAGAACTGTGTCACTCCAGACAGATAAAACTATGTATCTACATACAGGCCTAACTGCTAGCTGTTTAGGGGAACTGCTTTTGGTAGCTCAGTAGGGCCAAGTTAGGGTACCATGTAGATGCTGCAAAAGAAAGAGTTGGATAAGACCGACGGTGAGAAGACTGACAATCTGGCTCAGAAAGTAGATAAAAATCAAATATTTATTGGGTACCACCTATGTACCAAGTAATGAGTAAATACAAGGTTTATATTTAGAATCGACTATATCAAATAAAGGTAGAAAAATGCAGTATTGCAGTACTCGTAAAACATACCGTATAAACTCAAGTAAAAAATAAACAGCATAAAACTGCAGCTAAAATTGTTGGTATGCATTAATACACGTATGATCGACACAGTTGTGTAGTGTGTGTGTGTGTGTGTGTGTGTGTAGTTAAAAAAAGAAAGTTACAGGTGTGGCATGTCTAAAGCAGAGAAGGTGACAAGTGATTCAAAACCACTGTTTACTCAACAGATCTAGAATACAATAGTCCATCCTGGTAACTTCATTAAGATACACACATAAATTGAAAACCAAGAGAAAGAGATGGCAAAGAAATGAAAATTGTGCTGTAAAGGTAACAGCTGATGAAACTACAAAAGGAGAAAAGATTCAAGTACCTTTACGCTTTGAAACTTACTAAGCAAAATGTTTAAAAGCTCATTTCTCTCGGAACTTAGGGGGCCGAGCCAACCAGTAAGCAGCCTGCTGCCCTGGTAGGTGACAGTGGTCTGGCAATCCGCGGCCACCCCAGGGCGGGGAAACCAGAAGCAAGAGCGTCTCCTGAGATCCGCGCCATGCTGGAACTTAGGGGGCCGAGCCAACCAGTAAGCAGCCTGCCGCCCTGGAGAGTGACTGTGGTCTGGCAAGCCCCGGCCACCCCAGGGCGGGGAAACCAGAAGCAAGAGCGTCTCCTGAGATCCGCGCCATGCTGGAACTTAGGGCGCCGAGCCAACCAGTAAGCAGCCTTGCCGCCCTGGAAAGTGACTGTGGTCTGGGGAGCTGCGGCCACCCCAGGGCGGGGAAACCAGAAGCAAGAGCGTCTCCTGAACTGTCATGCATGTTCAAGTTCCAATGAGACACAATGTGGTAGATAGAACCAATGGTGGTAGAACAAAAAAAGCATGGTAGGACTTCTGAATATGTGTGATAGTTCAAACAATTTTTTTTCTTTTTTATCAAAAATGAGATATTATAGTACCCATTGATCATTTTCTGTTATTAGGTTCA
>PVJX010007242.1:0-72376 GCA_004027295.1 Dolichotis patagonum | reverse complement strand
ATGGTGAGAGGGGGCAAATGGGACTAAGTGCCACTTAGTAGCCTCTGGGGGCTTTTGGGGATGGCTGTGGAGGGCAGGGTCAGTGTTCCGGCCTCCCCCGTTCTATCTTGCATCCTGAGCACTCACAGCCTATCCAAGCTCAGTCTCCCTTCTCCAAGCCCCAGGAACAAACACGGTGACCAGTCCTCAATCAGACCCAGTACCCATAGGCCCAGGACATCCCCGCCATGTGAGCAGAGCCCCATCTCCTGCAGACTGCTCTGCAGCTCACAGAGAATGTCCCACACCTCAGTCTTTTAGCCGCTGTCAACATCCCTATGAGGTAGGTGGGGTGAAGTCATTTTAGAGGTGGAAACTGAGGCTCCAAATAGGAAGCAACTTTCCCAGGGAGCTTGTGGCAGAGAGAAGCCTTGACCTGCAGTGTGAAGCCTCTGTTTTCCTGCTTACTGCTTCCTGCTGGCTCCCTGGCTCCGGACATTGCCTGGATTCACACAGGCTTGCCTGGGGCCTATCAGCAGGCTGCAGGGACACAGCCTCAGGAAGAGAGGTAGTGGTGGGGCAGGGATTCCAGGCATCAGGCAGGAGACTCTCCTCTCTACACACATCTTCCTGACTTCATCTCAGACTCCAGCATCCACCTCTGCCCCAGCAACAGCCGGGCTTCTTACAGGCTAGAGAATCCAGCTTCAGCTGCACCTCCGGGGCAGCAGTGGGGGAAGCCAGTGGTGATGGGCCACCCTGAAGGGCAGGGACTCAGTAAGTCCCAAGAACTGCTCAGGAGGAGCTGCAAGGGGCAGACCTAAGGAGAAGGGGTAAGACAGTACCACTCCCCTCGTAGCTGACCTGTAGGGCCTTTGCAGCACCTCACACCAAAACCTTACTTTCAAATGAGGCAATTAACCTGCAGATGTTTAAAATAGGATGGAGACACTGGGTCCTTGAGAAAAGAGAATTCGCAGTTCACTGCTCTGGTAAGGAATTGGGTATGAATGTGTGGAAACTGTCAATGTTCGAATATCCAGAGACTGCATGCAGTGTTTAGTACTCACTCAGGGTCTCCTATTTGAGACAGAGACATCTGCAGATCACCCAGTGTGGATCAACTGTGACCTGTGGAAGGCTTGCTTAGATAAGAAATTCCCAGTCCAGAGGGTAGTGCGAGAACCCTCTGAGAATAACAAAGTTTAGGGGAATTTCCAGGATCTGAGGGGATATCCTGAAGGGTTTCCCAGAGAAGGTGGTATTGGAGCTGGACCTTGGAAGAAGATTCAGATTCATAAAAAGAGCGTTGAATTCAGAGGGGAGACAAGGCAACATCAGGAGACAGCTGTCCAGTTATTCTGCCAGTGGGAGCTCAGGAAGAGGAAGGTGAAACCTGGGGCCACCTGTAGAGGACCCCAAAGGCCACACTCAGGCATGAGCTGGTTTTGGATTTTATTTTGCACATAGGCGGGAGAAATTCTTTAATAACACCTGTACACCTTTGCATTTGTTGCATAATTTATAGTGTTTTCCTATTTGCTTCTCAAAGCAAATATCAATGTGGAACACTGCAAGACCAGCATTATCATCACTGATTTTAAATTCAAGGGACGTGACTCAGAAAGTTCCTGGGAAGGCCTGCAGAAGTATCTACAGCTTCAGGCCCCCATTGTGATCTTCCCTGGTCCTTGACAGTGTCACCAGGTGTTCAACTCAGAGTGAGGAACACCAAGGTCCCAACTGTGTGCAGCATGGACCACTCTGGTCACCATGGAGACAAAGGAATATCAAAGAGAGGATGGGTTAGGGTCAGGAGAGACCCAGTTAGACAGTGTTACATCATCATCTCAACAAGAATGAGGCCAAAACAGCCACAGGGTCCTGCAGGCAGAGGACAAAGCAGTGAGCCAGACGGCAGAATTGCTAGGTTGGCAGCTTCTTAGGTGGAGGTGGGGAGGGGCTGGGAGGAAGGAGTGTCAAACACAAGACCCACTTTTAGGCCTGGGAAACTGAGGACAGAATTTCCTGTTCTAGCAGAGTGTGGTAAGAGGGAAGAGGAGGAGGCAGCAATCTCTGGAGACCCCACACCAGTGGTGGCAAACCTATGGCATGCATGTCATTTGTCTTGAAGACAAAAGATTTTAATGTGTGAGTTGTTTTTTCTAAACTGAAACCTGAGTATTCAGGATTAATTGCAGTTTGGCACTTTGCAATAAATAAATGAGTTTTGGGTCATGGTTTGGCACTTGCCTCTAAAAGATTTGCCATCACTGTGCCATTTGAAACAGCAGGTACAGTAAAGGGCTAGGATTTGAGAGGCGGATGGCTCCAGGTTCAAATCCCGCTCTTGGCCCTTTCGCCCAGGTGGTTTGGGTACAGGCCCTGTGTGTGTGTGCCTTGCACTTTAGTGCATCTATCTGTGAAGTGTAACAATGGGTACCCAAAAACAAAGCTCTTGATAGGAAAGCAAATGCATTGATGGAGACCATAACAGTCTACCTCCAAGGATGGACCGGAAGCTCACACCAGCCGGCACTAGTCAAGCCCTGAGCCCATTACACAGCAAATGCAGGTCACAGTGAGAGTTAGAACTTCCTGGTGATGGATTCCTCCCCAGCCCTTTATGCAGGGGACTTCAGAAAGCCCTCCCAAGGACGCTTGCAGGCAGAAACAATCTTCATACTCCTTTGGTGGGTCTATGGGCACTAGGGTACAGAGTCTCAGTGACGCTCCAAAAGGCTTTGTAGGAAGATTAATTTCACCCCTAAGTTGCAGAGTAGAAGTGATTCAAAGGCAATAGGGAATTAACATGGCAGCAAAGACAGTGCCAGGCGTGGTACCCAGAGCCTTGGGCCACCTGCTGGGCTTGGGGCACAGATGCTGGCTGTTGAGGTGGGAGTCATGGTGGTCGAGGGCTCTGGGGGCCTAGCGCAGCCTCTCCTAACTGCAGACCTCTTTGTCTCCAGCCTCCAGCCGCTCCCACCCAGCCAGCCCCACCCCTCCGGGGCTGCACTCCAGCCCCGTGCTGCCGGTCAGCTACCGCCTGTCACACACGCGGCTGGCCTTCTTCCTGCGGGAGGCGCGGCCCCCGTCGCCGGCCCTGTCCAATGGCTCCCTGCAACGCTCTGAGCCTTTCGTGGTGTTCCAGACCAAGGAGCTGCCCGTCCTCAACGTGTCCCTGGGGCCCTTCAGCACCAGCCAGGTGGTGGCGCGTGAGCTCCTGCAGCCATCCAGCACCCTGGACATCCCCGAGCGCCTGACGGTCAACTGGAAGGTGCGGGCCTTCATCGTGCGTGCGCGCGTGCCCGCCTCGCAGCCCGTGGCGCAGGTGCTGTTCTATGTAGCCGGTCGCGACTGGGACGACTTCGGAGTCAGCGAGCGGCTGCCCTGCGTCCGCCTGCATGCCTTTCGCGACGCCCGCGAGGTCAAGAGCTCCTGCCGTCTCAGCGGGGGCCTGGCCACCTGTCTCGTTCGCGCCGAGCTGCCCCTGGCTTGGTTCGGGCCCCCGGCGCCCGCCGTGCCGCCCAGCGCTCGCCGCAAGTCCCCGGACGGGCTGGAGCCCGAAGTGGCTGAGGAGGCCCAGCAGGCTGAGCTGTATTACACGCTGCACGCTCCGGACGCCGTAGGCGGTTGTGGGGCCTCGCGGCGGGGGCCCGGGCAGGGCGTGGGGGCGCGTGCAGAGAGCCCCACGCAGCATCCGCTGCTGCGCATAGGCAGCATCAGTCTGTTCCGCCCGCCTCCTCGGAGGACGCTGCAGGAGCACCGCCTGGATGGCAACCTGATGATCCGCCTGCCCGACCGTCCGCTCAAGCCCGGGGAAGTGCTCAGCATCCTCCTCTACCTGGCCCCCAACTCCTCCTCGCCCTCCACCCCCAGCGTGGAGCGCTTCACACTCAGGTAGGGAGGGGTCTGTGGGTCAGCGGCTGGGAGCGAAGCTGGCTTTCCTTTCAGAGTCAGAGGCATCCCTGCCCCCTGCCCCCTGCCCCCTGCCCGGGGTCCCAACTGGTTCCCGGCCAGCAGCCTAATCCCAGCTCTTCTGTGTATCCCTGGAGGAGCCTCAGGACACACTACACTTTCTTGAGGCTCTGTGTTCTTACCTGTGGGGTTGCAGTCATGGAAATGGAGTTAAGGTAAAAGGAAGTCCGTCTTCTTGTGTCTAGTGTGCAGAACGACGGGATCCGGGCTGCAAGGGCACTTAGATCTAAGCTGGTGCGACTCTTCCAGTTTACAGATGGGACAGAGGCCCAGGAGATGGCATAGGGACCAGAGAGCAGCCCTCATCAAAAAATGAACAGGAATGTGTGCCTGATAGGACACTGACCCGGATCCTAGAGTTGGGAGAAAATGTTCCAGAGGTCCTTAGTTCTTTCTACACCTTAAGAATAGCACAATTCATGAATTCAAAGATGTCTTCAGTCTTGTGCCATGTCCACACCACATAATGTTTCACTGTGGGGATGCATGATCTGAATCATGTTGGGGGTTTCTGAGGCCATCAAAAGGCCCCACCATAATGCTACCCCAAACAATCAGCATTGGCCTCCAGCCTCTTTGAGTATTGCCCTCTCTTCTGAGTGCACTGTGTTAAGAACCACATATTCCTGGGAACAGGCTTATCAGATTCAGTGACTGATACCTAAATGTGAATGACTTAGATTGTCATTGAAGGTCTTAGGCAACATTGAAAGAAGCAGAACAGAATTAGGGAGAAGGCAATAATTATACGTTAGTTGTACCACAGCTAAAGTGCTGTATTTGCAACAGGACCTTACTGTAATGTGTTTGGAGTGTCCAGAGAAGAGTGACTAGGCTATGAGGTCATTCGAAACTGTCAAAAAGCAACAGTTGTAGGAAAAGGAAAGAAGACTTAGAGACTACTTCCTCCTTTCTGTAGCTGTTTGAAAAGCTATCACCTCTAAGATGGAGGGGAATTGTTCTTTCTGGGTGCAGCTAAACCTGCAGCTGTTACAGCTCAGCTGTAAAAGAGGAAGCAATTCTTTGTCTTATGGGCTTTCTGAAAAAGTCTTGCGGTGTGTGCAGAAGTGGTGTCACCAGTGATGGGAGAAGTGATTGCTACCCCACTGAGCAGAGTGCTCAGCCATGTGACAACAGACTCACTCCCAAAGTATTAAGCTTGAGATAACTCACCTGCTCCCACTACCCCAGCTGCAGCTAGGGTTGGTGACCAGGCAGGCAGCCTGTGAGTCCCACCCTGACCCTCTGTCTCCTCTTCCTCCTGTTTGTTGCAGGGTGAAGGCCAAGAAGGGTGTGACCCTTCTAGGGACCAAGTCACGGAGTGGCCAATGGCATGTGACCTCAGAGCTGCTGACCGGGGCAAAGCATTCAACAGCTACCGTGGATGTGGCTTGGGCCCAGGGCACACCGTTGCCCCCTTGGTAAGTCTGCCTCTGTGCAGCAGGCACCTTAGATCTAGGGGTATCCTCAGTGGAGAAGGCAGTCTTGTGTGTAATCTGAGGTCCAGGCTTGGGGCTGAGGTACCTGGATGGGGTGGGACAGGCTGAGAGGGCTCAGAGGACAGCTGCCAAGGACAGATGGAGTCACCATATTAAGGATATCAGAGCCTCTGGGATGCTCACTGCCCTCAGCCTCTGTCCGTTTCCTGCCCCTTTTCGGCAGGGAAGGCCAGGGTCCCCTGGAGATCCTGCAGTTGGACTTTGAGATGGAGAACTTCACCAGCCAATCAGTGAAGCGCAGGATCATGTGGCATATTGACTACCGTGGCCACAGCGCCCTGCCTGACCTGGAGAGGGCAGTGACAGAGCTGACAGTCATCCAGCGGGACGTGCAGGCCATTCTGCCCCTGGCCATGGTGAGCAGGCGGGTGAGCAGGCCACCAGATGTCTGTGTCCATGTGCCTGTGGGAAGGTGCACATGTGCCCTTTGGGAGGGAGAGTGTAATCTGCGCCAGTGCCTATGCTACGGAGGACAGCAGTGGGAGAAGTCACTGTGGAGAGGCCATGCAGCTGAGTGTTGGAGGCCGTGTTGGAGGAAAGGCTCCTAATTGTCAGAGATGAGGCTGGTGCCCTGGATGGAAGGGGTCCCATGGGCAAAGGAGCAGCGGTGGGGATATGTGTAGTTTGTGCAAAGGACCAGCAGGCTTAGCAGGCATGCAAGGTGACAGGCTGAAATGTCTTTGACACCATCACTGGGCACCTGGAATGACCAGGGGTATGTGCTGAGTGTCACTATCCGAGCCCGAGGAGGCTGGACGGTGCTGTAAAGAAGAGGTAAGGAATGGAAAGAGGTACTTGTTGGCAGCACAGTAAGGGGACGCTGAGGCCACTGCACCAGTCCAAGGAAGCAGGCCATCTGAGGAGGGGCCTGAGACTGGGTGGAAGCCTCTCCCTGCACACACATGCCACTGTCCCCGTGAGAAAAACATGCATCTGAGGAGTGGCAGCAGCCAGGAACCCTGGCCTTCATGGACTTGTTCCAGGAGATAGAAGGATAAGAAGCAGCAGAGTCTCCTTCCTCTCTCCTCCATGTAGGATACAGAGATCATCAATACAGCCATCCTGACAGGCCGGACAGTGGCCATCCCTGTCAAGGTCATTGCCATTGAGGTGACCGGCCTGGTCCTAGATGTCTCTGCCCTGGTGGAATGTGAGTCTGACAATGAGGACATCATCAAGGTAGGCTCACTAGAGGTGGGGCTTCTGGGGAGGAAGCAGAACCCCAGATGGCTCCTGTCACCTACCCTTAAAGATGTCACCCATATGCCCTCGACTCACCTCCTACCACAGATGCCCCCTGTACCAAGCTTATGCCTCTAGAGCTCACTGCATTTAGCAGAACCAGCCTGTCCCCCACCTCCTGACCTCATGGCTGCTGTCTCCCAGCCCTACAACCAATCCTAGTGGGCTTCCTATAGGTACATGGCAGGGAAGACAGTATTGACAACTTGAACTCAGCCCCAAAAGTCATTACTGAGCCTTGATACATGACAGACCCTAAACAAGGGGGATCAAAGGGGGAGAAGAACCCTTAGAGATGTGATCTGAACACAGGGTGCTGGGAACCAGTGGGGAAGATAGAACTCAGGCAGAAACTCTCCTGTGAGTCAAGCCAGGGCTGAAGACTGTGTACTGAGGCCCCGTCTTCACCCCACACCCCAGATCCTCCAACTCCCGGGCCATAGCTCCCTCCTCCAGGCCCTGCCCTCCTCCACATGCTCCACAGCCCAGCACACAGGACATTTATCCAACTATATGGCAGTTTACCACCTCCCCAGAAGGCCTGTAGATTTGTTTCTTGTAGCTTTGGATGTTGGTCAGAGGTGAGATGGGGTTGGAGTTAGTGGAGAAGGCAGCCATGGAAAAGCGTGTCCAACCCTGCCAGCAGGACACTCTTGGCTCCAGCAGGACATCTCTTGGACTTCCTCATTCTTTGTCTCCACACACTGCCTCTGGGGCCCCCTAGGTCTGGGAGCCTGGGGCTCCATGTCCACCTCTGACCTCCAGGGGAGTCAGAGCAGAGGCTCAGCACACAGCACCCCTCCACTGGCAGGGAGGTTTTACTGCCCCAGGCCATGAGGCTGCCTGCAGCTGCAGGCTGGGACAAGACCTAACGCACCTGCTCCCAAGAGCCCTCACCCGGCACCACCTCTCCACCCAGACCCAGCGATGGCTCAGCTACAGAAGGGAATTAAGGAGAATTCTAAATGGAATTTGTTACAAATCTCAATGAAATGCCCTTGGATTCTGTGTGGGATTTGTCAGCATCGTAAATGGAACTCAGCAGCCTGCAGATGAAATTCTCTGCCTTCCCGGGTGGGAAATGAGCATTGCGGGCAGGGCTGCGGTCCACACTCCCCTCTACCTGCCTGTGAGATGGTTCGGAGAGCCGTCAGGAGTCAGGGTGGTCTTGACGCTCATCTCATGAAAAGCCACCATCCTAGAACCCCACCCCACCCCTGCAGAGCCTTCTAGGTGCCACCAGCCCACTGGCTGCTTGAAGGATCTTTCTGCAGTCTCAAGGCCCTGGCCTGTGAGCACTTATAGGCAAGTACCCAAGACACATGTGCATGCAGGATCTGCTCCAGGTTGCCAGGTGTGTGCGTGGGCACACTTACACACACAGCCATCTGTATTTGCCCTGGAGTTCTGGCAGTGCCCCTCTGTGAGTAGGCACTGGTCTCCACCAAGATGTGCCCAGTGGCATGTGGTTCCACACAGAGAACCTCAAGGAATGCAGGTTATTACCCAGGTGGGCACATGCTGGCAGCCCTCCATCTGGCCAGGCCCAGGCTCTTGGATCAGGGTCTTCTATGCATATTCTTCAGCTCTACCCCTGGCTAAGCACCTCCCTCACCTGAAACTTAACAATAGCCTGTTACCAAGACCACAGAGGGGGTGTGGACCTACTCTCATCCTGTTCCCCTTCCTGCCAGACATGTACCCAGGACTCTTCCTGGCTCAGGAGCCCAGGCATGCCCAGCAGAGGCCAACCATGGGAGGTCCCTTCCCCCATCCTCCTCCACATGTGGTTCCAGCAGGTCAGTAACAGCCCCTAGGAAACACATTGCCCATTAGCCCCTTAGCAGGGGCAAAACATGTCCTGCCATGGGCCCAGAGGAATGATCTCAGGAGCGCAAGGAGAGGCAGAGACAGAGGTGGGCACCTCCCAGAGGAGTCAGCACCATCTCCACTGCCCTGTCCCCTCTTCTTGTCTGTCTGGCTCTGTCTCTGTCTCTATCTGTATCCCCGTCCTCCTCTCCTCTCCCTCTCTCCCTCCCTCTCTTCCTCTCCCGCTCTCACTCACGCCCTCTGCATCCCCCTCACAGCTTCCTGCCCCAGCTCGGAAGACCAGCTGGGTAAGATGGTCACCTTGCTCCTCCCTCTCCCTAGGTGTCCAGCAGCTGTGACTACGTATTTGTGAGTGGAAAGGAGTCTCGAGGGTCCATGAACGCCAGGGTCACCTTCCGCTATGACGTCCTCAGTGCCCCCTTGGAAATGACAGTCTGGGTCCCAAAGCTGCCTCTGCACATTGAGCTGTCAGATGCTCGCCTCAGCCAAGTGAAGGGCTGGAGGGTACCCATCCTCCCTGACAGGAGGTACAGTGCACTCTCGGGACACCCTTGGGTGGGCATAGCCTCAGCATAATCAGATTTGTATATGTGTGTAAGGCCCTAGAAACACACAGTCTATGAGTCAGTTGTGCACTCAACAAACTTTGATTAAACAGCTACTATGTGCTGGGTACTGACGGGTATTTGAGATATAGGGAGATAGTGGCCAGTGCCTGACCCAGCCAAACTCTCTCCAGTGAGTAGGACGCCCTGTGTGCAGAGAGTCAAGTGGCACAAAGGAGAAAACCCCTACTCTCTCGAAGAGAAATCAAGGAAGGCATCTTAGAAGAGTTTACTCTTGAGGAAGGAGTGGACCAGGGAGACAGAGAAAAAAAACAGGCGCTCAAAAGAGAGCAGTCACAGGAAGGGCACAGACCCCTGCCCACCTGCACCCTAGCCTGGGCATACTGGGGGGCAGGCTCCTAAGTCTGTAAACATTGGCACACCATGATGCACCCTACTGCCTGGCTAGAGTACAGTTCCCGCACCTGAGGCCTATCCTGGGCCATGCTCCTGTGTGCGTAGCGTGCTGATACCCACTGTGTGCTGCAGAGGGAAAGCCCGGCAGGAGACGGAAGCAAGGGAGAGTCAGGCAGCTGGGAGACCTGGCGGGAGAGAGAAACAGGCAGCCACAGAAGCGCTGGGCTCAATTCATTTCCACGGTGACTTGCAAGAGCAAGTCAGTGCCGACCAGAGGCTCCCTAGCTCGAGTGTGCGCACGGCCATCTGGGCATCCTGTTAGAAGGCAGCTTCAGATTCGGCTGGTCTGGGGTGAAGCCTGTGATTCTGCATTGCTGACCTCTGCGAAGAGGGGGATGCTGCTCTAAGTATTAAGGAGGTAGTGGACTCTGAGCCAGACATCCTATTATTTACTAGCTGTGTGATCTTAGCAATGCTTACATAACTTCTCTGTACTTTTTTTTTCTTACCTGTAAAATGGGCAAGATAAGACCACCTAGGATGCTGTGAGGATTGAATTAGTTAACACAGGGCAAAGAGCCCTTCCTCCGTGTGGATGAATACTCTACTTGGCGGATACTAATCAAGCACCTGCATGCTTTGTCTCCAGAGCGTGCCTTCCTGGCCAAGTCTCCTGATCTTAGCACCTTTTCCAGTTTTCGCAGGCTAAGGATTTCCCTACTCAGGCCCAGGTTCCCTTGTGCATAACAGTTTATCAGTTTCTCCCTCTCTCCTCTCACATTTTACTGAAAAGCAAGAAGAGGGAGCCAGGTAGAACCTTCCACGCTGGGCTTGGAAATCTCCTCAGTTAGACATCCGTGTTTACAAATCCTTCGTTCACTTACAAATTGTATTTTCCATACAACTCTAGGACACAGTTAGGCTAAGTCAGTGGCACTGTATGACCAGGAGGCCCTACCCACTCCAGGTTAGAATTCACGCAGTGCCAGGCGCACAGAAGAGGAGCAGTTATGCTGGGATTACACGGCAGCTGCTCCCAGATATGGATAACGGGGGTCAAAGAAGGAGCTGCAGATGGGGGTCCATGGCAGAAGATGTGCTTAGAGTGTACAAGGCCCTGGATTTCACTTGCAGCACTGAAAATAAATTCAGAGAAGCCACTTTTGCAGAAGGAGAGAGCTGTGAGGAAGAGACTTGCTCTTTGCAGGTCTTCTCCACCCAACAGGGTGCTAGAGAGGAGCTGGTAGGGTGGGGATCACAGCCAGGTAGGGGGCCCTTCGTCCCACCCACCTTGACCTTGGCACATTCCTGCCCCAGGTCAGCCCGGGAGAGTGAAGATGAGGATGAAGAGGAGGAGGAGAGGCGACAGAGTGCCAGCAGGGGCTGCACCCTGCAGTACCAGCATTCCACCCTGCAGGTCTTCACCCAGTTCCACACCACGTCATCTGAGGGCACCGACCAGGTGGTCACCATGCTGGGCCCAGACTGGCTGGTGGAAGTCACAGACCTGGTCAGTGACTTCATGCGAGTGGGCGACCCCCGTGTGGCACACATGGTGGACAGTAGCACACTGGCCGGCCTGGAGCCAGGCACTACCCCTTTTAAGGTAGGCTTGCATACGTCGGAACACAAAGGGACACTGTCAGGGGCCTCAGCCCCTGGAACCAACCGCAGCTAGTCCAAGGGTCACTTCTTTCCCACCTGTCCTCTACCCAAGATTTCAGAAACCAAGATCAAACACTTTCAGCTTTTTCTTGGTCGGTTTCTCACTCTAAGCTATAATAGCTTATACTAACCTTGCCCCGCTCAGCACTTTCCACCCACCTTGCCCCCAGAACAGGTATGGGGAGGAGAGGCAACAGCGGGAAAGCAAGTTGGGGAATCTAGGAACTTCACTTTGACTTTCCTTTCTTACAATTGGGTGTCTGGGTAAAGGTCATCTAAGAGATTGTAAATAGTGACCCACGAGCCCAAATCTGCCTGCAGACATATTTGGTATATAAAACAATCACCCAACATTTTAAAACTGAGGGATTTCTCCTTGTAAAAGATGATCTAGATTTTTGGGTTTACCAAGAAATGCATCTGGCAACACCAGACCTGCAGTCTCAGCCAGGGACAATCAGCTGGTGCCATCCTGAGTGTCACCTTTAAGTGAGCAAGGATTCTCCCACTGGCCACAGTCCCCACCACTCCCTTTTGCCTCCCTAACACTGAGGTTGAACATCAGTTGTCGTGTATCTCTGGGGAGTGGCTTCTTTCCTTCAAATCAGCCCCCCTGTCTTACCTGGGTTCCCACCTAACCCTGGTTGCGGTTAGTAACTTGCGGGACTTGGAGTCCTGTCTGCCTGCAGCCCCACCATATGGGGCTATCTTCCAGAAGTGCTGGAGACCCCAGGCAGGGGTCCTGGGTAGGGGGCGCTGCTGTCCTCCGACCCAGGGCGCTCTCCCACCCCCACCCTCTCTGCCTCAGGTGGTGTCCCCACTGACAGAGGCCGTGCTGGGGGAGACGCTGCTGACAGTGACAGAGGAGAAGGTCAGCATCACACAGCTGCAGGCCCAGGTGGTGGCCAGCCTGGCCCTCTCCCTGCGGCCCAGTCCAGGGAGCAGCCACACCATCCTGGCCACCACAGCTGCACAGCAGACCCTCAGCTTCCTCAAGCAGGTAACTGGTTTCCAGGTAACCAGCCAGGTAATCTGGGGGTGTATACTGGGGGACTCTTCACTGCCTTAGGACTGCAGGTAATGGGTGACCTCAGATCCCTGTTCACCGGCCCCACCCACTGCTCCCTGCACAGTCTGAGCATGGTCTCACTTGTTCCCCACTTACCACCCTGAGACATTTCTACAGAGGGCCCCCTCCTGGATTCCCAGAGAGCAGTCATCTCTGCCTCACTCCCCAAGAAGTACCCAACCCCTGGAGACCCAGCCACACACCATGGGCACTGGCTACAAGATCAAGGTGGGGAGGTGACAGGTGAGAGGACAGAGGAGTGAGAAAGTGGGTATCAGCAAAGGGCCAGGAGCCAGGACACAGAATCCTCTGCGCTAACAGTGTGTGCCCAGGCCGTCTCTGCTCTCTGGGTTTGGCCCCCCGAATTCTGCAGGGAGGGTGATCCCCAGATAGTCTTGACTGATGGAGGCAGAGGCTGGGGGCAGGTGTCTCTCACTAGCTTGGGATTGGCTGAGGAATCCCCAGGGCCAATCATGGACACACATGGCCCCCCCCCTGCAGAATTCGCCTTTGGTTTATCAAGAGAGGAGCAATCCTGGGCTTGTATGAGGTCTAGATACCACCTACAACTTGCTGTTCACCCTCTCCATCCCCATGCGAAGGGAGCACCCATCCACCGGAGGGTTCCTGAGTGGCTGCCGCGCTCCCAGTTGCATGTCATCAGTGGGGACACAGCAGGGGCCAAAAGCCCTCGGCCCTTGGCCTCACAAGCTCAGGATGGAATTTAGCCGGAAAGCCCCAGCATAGACTCTGACTCCTGTCCCTTCCTCCTCCTCCTCCAGGAAGCCCTCCTGAGCCTCTGGCTTTCCTACAGTGATGGCACCACTGCCCCACTCTCCCTCTACAGCCCTCGGGACTATGGACTGCTGGTGAGCAGCTTGGACGAGCGGGTGGCCACAGTGACCCAGGACCGGGCCTTCCCACTGGTGGTGGCTGAGGCCGAGGGGTCAGGGGAGCTGCTCCGTGCCGAACTCACCATTGCTGAGAGCTGCCAGAAAACCAAGCGCAAGAGTGTGCTGGCCACGACCCCTGTGGGCCTTCGGGTACACTTTGGGCGGGATGAGGAGGATCCCACTTATGACTACCCAGGACCCAGCCAGCCGGGGCCTGGCGGAAGTGAGGAGGAAGCTCGGGGAGCTGGTCCACCAGGCACAGCAGTCCCTGCACTGGAGGGCCCTGGCCAAGGCACGTCCAACCCAGCTGTGCCACCCACAGAGGACTTCCTGCCACTGCCCACCGGCTTCCTGCAGATGCCCCGGGGTCTGACCGACCTGGAGATTGGCATGTACGCGCTGCTGGGTGTCTTCTGCCTTGCCATCCTCGTCTTCCTCATCAACTGCATCGTCTTTGTGCTGCGATACCGGCACAAGCGCATCCCACCTGAGGGCCAGACCAGCATGGACCACTCCCACCACTGGGTGTTCCTGGGCAACGGGCAGCCACTGAGGGTACAGGGAGAGCTCTCGCCTCCAGCCGGCAGCACACTGGAGACTGTGCCTGCCTGCTGCCACGGTGACCACCACAGCAGCGGCAGCTCACAGACCAGTGTCCAGAGCCAGGTGCATGGCCGAGGCGATGGCTCCTCCGGTGGTTCAGCCCGGGACCAGTCCGAGGACCCTGCCAGCTCGCCCACCTCCAAGCGTAAGAGGGTGAAGTTTACCACCTTCACCACACTGCCCTCGGAAGAGCTGGCCTATGACTCAGTGCCTGCTGGTGAGGAGGAAGAGGAGGAGGAGGAGGAAGAGGAACTGGGTTGGAGCTGCCCAGATGTGGCAGGCACTACAAGGCCTACTCCACCTCCAGACCTGCACAATTACATGCGCAGAATCAAAGAGATTGCATAGAAAGCACCATCGGGGAGGGAGCTGGGACGTCCTCCATGCCATCTGCTCCGGGTGGGACTCAGCCGGGACCCCCAGCTAACACTGACACAGGGCCAGCCGATTGATTTTCTATCCCTTGCCCTTGCAGCTTTGCTCTGAGCCAGCAGCCGCCTCCCCTGTGTGGCCCTGCCAGTCCCTCACCTTTACCCTCTCACGCCCCCTGCAGGTGGAGGTCTCCTTCCTCCCAGGCTTGCAGGAGGAAAATGACCCCAGCCTAGCTCTCCCTCTCCAAACCTCTGCCAGCATAGCCAGCCCCAAGAGTGAGGCTGGGAGGCTGCCGGCTCCTGGGAGAGGCGGGACCACACTGTGCCCGTCCCTTCCTCCGAGGCACCCTATCTTTCCCCTCTGTGTGGGGTGACCTGGGGGGCGTTGTGTCACAGGCTGCACAAAGACTTTTCTCAAACCAATATTCAGGGATTTCCATCCTGCAGGGTGGGGAGGAGGCAGCTGCCCGCCTTGCCAAGGATCTTGCTTCAGACATTTGGGGGTTTGGGGACAGTTGTGGCAACTGCCGGCATCCAGGTGCCTCTCAGGTCCTGGGGCTGACTCTACAGAGCGGTCTGGGGCCAAGCGGGCAACTTCCTGGGTTCTTCAGGACTGTGGCAGGGTCCCCACGCAGGAGGAGCCCTCATCTGGCTCTAGCCACACCCCATGCCCACACTGTGGTCCTCAGGGCCCAAGGAGACTGGGTGCTCCTCCACAGCAAGCACTAGCACGCCTTAACCGCCTGGCTGTGCTCACACTGCTTCCCTCCATGCCACAGGGTGGGCAACCACCATCTCCCCGGGTGAGTGCTTGGCTGGGAGGAGAGAGCACCCGGCCGGGTGTGAGGGACCTGGGGAGTGCTAAGGCCGGAGGGAGTTGGTACCTCCCCTTCCCCATTCCATGGCCACTTTCTCCAGGTTCTACCCACCACTGTGTTGGATTTTTCATAAATAAAGGGAGGCCATCAGACTGGGGGTGGGGGCAGCAGCTCCCAGCGAACAGACAGTACCCGTGACTGGCTCTGTCTTTTCCTTGTGCGCATGAGCACGTACACGCACACATGCACGCACGCATGCGCACGTGCACACAGAGACCGGTCCTGCACTCCTTCCCCTACAGGCGGGCCCAGTGAGATTCTCTGGCGCCATCCGGGTGCCCACATCCCGGGATGAAGAATGTGAGCATTCTTCATGGAAACATGCCCTAGAAGATGTGGCTCCTCTGGGAGTCTGGTGTGCCTGGCTCAGAGGAGAGAGGGAAGGGCAAACCCTGGGACCTGCAGAGAAAAGTCTCAGGGGTGGGAGGGCACCGAAATGGGGGAGAGGCTTGGTGTGCCTCTCTGAGCTGGTTCATTTCCTGCACTTTAAACATGCCTCTCGGCTGAGGCCTCTTCCTACCGCACTCGGAAGGAAGCCTCCTCCTGCCCCACTAGGCTTGAGGGGAAACTCCGGGTTCACAGCAGAGAAGTCAGGTGTGGTGCCCCTCCACAGCTAGGAGAGGCTGTGCAAAGCATACGCTGGGCCTCCATGACCTCCATGGCCCTCGAGCAGCACACAGGGAAAGTGATGAGCTTAGGAGCGCCAGGCCAGGGCGGGCAGGAGCCACCAGGGTGGCTGGTCAGCCTTCAGGCTCTGGACCGCAACCATCTTGGAGAGGAGGAATTATGGCCCTTCCCTCTGGGAAATGACCTACGGCATCTAGGGGCATCTGTGGCACCCCTAGAACACGCTGCTGCCTGAGCTGAAAGAAGTTTGACTTCCAAGACCCTCTGTTCCACCCATCTCGGCAGCTCCGTGGTTGTCATGAGAATTAAATAAGATCACATATGTGAAATGTGCAATGCAGTGGCCACTACCAGACAGGGAACCTGGCATAGACGATGGCCCAGAGAGGGTCTCGGTAAATAGACTTTGACCCGTCGTGGATTAGTTTGCAAGTAAGGTGCAAATCTGAAAAAGAAAGCAGAGGCCGGCTGTCTGTCCTACCGTGTGTTAGCGCAGCTGCAGGCTGCAGCTACTGGACTTTGCAGGGTGCCCAACCTCAGGGCTCCTAGTGCACCAGACGTGAGCTATGGGAGGCAGCTCTGATGGGGAGCTCCTAGAGGACCCCAGAGGGGCACGGAGGTCTCAGTAACTTCATAACCCACTGTGCCTAACATGGAGCCTGCAATTGGCAGCTTCCTAACCAGCATTATAGGCCTGTCCTTCAGAAACCTGCAGACCCCCAGGGAAGACCAGAAAGGCCAGTTTCCTGCCATCTGGGATGGCCATACAGCTTTGTCCTGGCTTACTGGGGCAAAGAGGAGGGGAAGACATACTTGGGCTATGATTGTTGAGAACGCAGCCAAGCACAGTCAGGGAAGGCACAGAGCGGGTGCGCAGACAAGAGCATGAGTCCTTGGCAATAGAGAAATACAAATAGCATCCATGCAGAGGTGGGGAGGACAGTGACAATGTGGTGGGTTCAAGGTTCATACTTGAGGTCCACCTCTTTGCCTGTCCCCAGGTGGAAGACAGAAGGAGGGCAGGGGCCAGAAGAAGGGTTGGGAGGAGGCTGCAACAGAGAGGCTCAGGCCCCTAGCGGGACGGTATGAACAGAGCTAGTGCATGCGGTGACTTGTGCCAGATTTACCAACTGCTCGTCCCCTGTGGAAGGGGCAGGAGGAGACATGAGCGGCTGCTTCACTGACAAGACTTCCTCTCCTAGTAATTCCCAGGGGCCTTCCCTGCACAGAGGAAGCAGACGGGAATGGCATTTTCCCTGTCCACTTTCACCAGCGTGGAGATAAGGACCCAGAGAAGAGGCACTGTTGGCCTAAAACAGACCTCAGAACAAAGCCACAGCCACACGAGCTGTCCTGGGCTTTGCCTTTCTCCCCAGCTCTCACCACTCTGCCAACTCAAAGAACCCAGAAGCAGACCCTCCCAGAGTCCAAGCGAGCAGGGGTAGGCTTTGCTGGAGTGAGGCGGGACATTAAGGTGACAGCCCTTCCTGCATGACCCTGACACTGAACTCCCCTTTCGAAATTTGTCTGTGACCCTGAAAATGAATCATGGGACCTTGTAAGGAATAGTTATCGACAAAGAGCTGCTCAAGGAGCCCCGGGGAACTGGGCCCATGAATCAGCCCATGAGCAAAATGAGATTTCTCAGACAGCCACAGAGAGAAGGCAGGGCAGAAAAGTGGGGTGCCATGGAGAGCTCACTGTGGCATGTTCCCACCTGGGCCAGCTCCACACCCCAACATCCCTCTTCACACCAGGCCTGGGTGCTCCACAATGCTGGTCGTCAAGGGATACTGACTGAGCAAAAATTACTACGTGTCAGGTACCACACTCCCTAAAAGAGAAAGCTCCTGCGGCAAGGACACAATGTTCCGAGACAGACTTAGAAAATTACAAATGCACTCAATAGGATGGAGCAGGAAACCTACTTGAAGGGAGCAACCATCCTACAACTTGACAGGGACTCTTAGGGTCTGAGAGTGCATTTGTTACGTGACCTCCAGCCAGGCCATACGTCATCAGCTCTGAGCTAAGCTCCATTCCCCATTGGTTAAAAAAAAAAAAGCATGGAAATTGCCACTCCTAGGCAATATCCGCTGGCCTTCCTGAAGAGGCCTCTGACTCACCACTTGCATTTCTACCAAAAGTTTTGGAGGTCCTGTGCTGTACACGGAGATACAGACACAAGAGAAGGCAGAGAACTTGCCTCTGTTCTCAAGCTGAGAAAGGAATGGAAGGCGGCTCCAAATCCACCCACTCTTTGCTGTGTCCCAAGGCAGCTGATGACACTGGCCAGGGAGACAAGGCTGGAGAGCCGTACAAGGAGGCTGGCGGGGGTCAGGGAAGAGTCTCGCAAGGGCAGATGTGCTGGGGCCAGGCTGCAGTCCTCACTGAAGGCACCAGTCATGGATGCTGGAGGGGGCAGATGGCGGGTCGCACCGTCACCGTAGGCACATGGGCTATCATGACTGAGGGACCGCACGGCTGGGGACCATCATCTCCGCAGTGCTCTTCATCCCCAGCCAGTGGCCACAGCAGACCAGCCGATCCCTGGCCAGACCAGAGAAGCAGCAGTCTTTCCTAACCAGCTGCACAGCTGGCCTGGTCTGGGAGCTGATGCCACAAGTAGACATGCCTGGTGCAGTGAGGCTGCCCCTGTCCTGAACTCTGGCTGTGCCCTCAGCCCCTGGGGCTAAGCCAGGGAACCTGGGAAACAGGGAACATCCCTCTCCTTGCTACAATGTCTCTGCATGCACTTATTACACCATGGACAGATCCAGCAGAATGCCAAGAAGCACAGAGCATCTAGCATTTAATGATTATTCAGATTGATTGAGCGCTCACTAACTGCTAAGCACTTTATGGCCGTTATTTCACTGACAATCATAACAACCAAGTAAGGCAAGTACTGCTCTTGTACCTGTTTTACAGATGGCAAAACCAAGTTTCAGGAGACTTGTGTAATTTGTGTGATGCTACATAGCAGAGTCAGGATTCAAAGCCAAAGTACTTGGGCTCCAAGTTCCATATCTTCCCGCTGCCCTCCTCAGGATGACCAGAAGCTCAGAAACTCACTCTAATAGTGGCAAGAGCACCAATCTGGGACCCTGGGGACTTGATGGCTATGTGGCTATAAGTCCATGTATGCCACAAGATGTGACCCTCCACTAGGACCCAGGGCCTGATGGCCTCTCCAGTTTCTTCTAGCTTGACCGGCTTCCAGCCTCAAGGGTAAAGCTCTCATCCCGTCCATCCTGTTGCTGCCCATCCTGCTCTGTCCCTCCTACATCTGGAGGGGCAGCTGCTGTGGGGAGGACGTAGGCAAGGAAATGGGCTTCAGTGGTCCACTTCTGTCCCCAGCGTCCAGCAGCTGCTCCAGTCTCTATTCCATGCCGCCTTGGGTTTGGAGTCACTGTGCTGAAACAGGCACTGCCAAGAAGCAAAGGTGGCTGGGAACAGGAAGTGTCCCTCTGTTCGTGTCAGACAGGCAGGTGTCTCAGGCTGACACCACGCTTGGGAGTTCAGGCTCTCTGATGGGAGAGGAACGGGCCCTGCCCCCAGAGTCTGCCACTTTTCAGGGGAAATAGGAACCTGTCTGTGATCGTCAGGCTGAGAGGGGAAACTGACCAGGGGAAATGACATCATGCATTCAGAGAAGAACCCAAGCAGGTGCCCGGTGATCTATGAGGACACAGAGTGGAGGAGAAGCAAATGTAGAGGGCGGCAGTTAATCCAGGAAGGCAGCCTGGAGGAGGGGTGTGGGGGACCTGGGAGGCCCTGTGAGGGGCTCGATGTCAAGAAAGCAGGATAGATTGTGGTCAGAGCGCATTCCCCAGGTTGGTAGGAGAGGAAAGGGAAAGGAAGGTTATTCCAGAAATTCAGCCCTTCTCAGGAACTCCAGCGCCAGTGTAGTAACAACTCAAACAGCTAATGCTTAACCACATTACCAGGGCAGAGCTGATGGGAAGGCACAGGTCACAGGGCAGCAGCCGGACCCTTACAGTACTGAGTGAAGAAGGAGTGGGTCCCACGGAGAGAGTCTAAGAAAGGCCGGACGGAACCTTAAGCTCTCACATATCCACGGAGTCTCTGCAGAAGGGGGCTGCTCCCCATCTGTGGAAATAACCCTCAGGGGTCCTTGTGTGCACAGGAGCTTATCAGAGAGGAGTGTGGCCAGGAGCACAGCTATCCCATTCCTAAAACAATCCTCTCAGCCTGCAGAAGAACGCCCATTTACATGCAAGCCATCGCTGCATCCAATGCAAAGATTCACATCTGCTCATTAAAGCGGGCTAGAGGGCCCTCTCTTTGGAAATACTTTGCAGCAAAAGAAACCAGAAAATGATTTTTGGGGTCTGTGATGAAGTGGAGCCAAAAGCCTCTCATGCAGGGGGTGATCCTGGGCCTCTGGGTGGGTATTCTGTGCATGACAGGAAGACTTCTAAAGGAAAGGGGCAGAGATTCTGTGGGTGGAGGGAGTCCTACCTCAGGCTGGCTGGAAGGAAGGGGCACCCCGGGACTCTAGCTCAGGCTATGCAAGATTCAGAATTGATTCCTCTGAGCTTTGCTTCCCTGTCTACAAAATATGGATAAAGCACCACCTAACTCCTGAGTTCTTGTGAGGATTAAATGAGTTATTGCACATGAATAACAGGAAATGTCTAACCCACAGCTTGCTTCAGCAAAGGCGAGCTATTGTTTTGTCGTTTTTCAAAAGAAAGGTAAATTTTCTAAAGTGATGTGTGGAGATCTGATCCAGTCTTCACTCTGATATTCAGTTTTCTTATTGGTTTGTTTGGGCTTGGGTGTTTAGATACAACTTTTCCTCTGGGACTGAGTCACCTCTCAGGGGGGATTTCAACAATTTCAAGGAGATGTTGGAAATCCCCCAAAGAAAGATGCTGATGATTTACTAAGTTGGAGCAGAAGGAGTGGGAACACTTAGTGTGTCAGCTGAGAGGGGGTCTGACTGTGAGCTGCTGTCACAATAGCTATTTTGAAAGCATGCTTCAAGACCTGCTCTTTCCTGATGGCCTCTATTCCTGGAATTACTCCAAAATGAGTGGCCTTAACTGAATCTCGAGTGCTTGGGCTTTGGGGGCAGTCAATTGATCTGCATCCAGGTGACATCACAGGGAACAGTAATGCTTATAGAAGGCAAGTCCCTAGACCCTCCGCTAAGGAAAGCCAGGAAGCTGTTTACCAGACCAGGTCTCTGGCGGCCCCTCCTGCTCCTCAGCCTAGACAGAGCTCCAAAGGCCAGCCCACATCCAGCCAGGCAAAGATGTCTATCTGCAGGGTGCAGATAAGGCCCAGCCTGCAGTAGGCAGCTTATCTCGCACTGGCCTTTCTCTGGGCCGTGTTCATAGACTGGTGACACACAGCCAGTTGGCCCACTGCCACCTCACCCCACTCCATCCTTCCACTTCCTTCCTCTTCTAACCCTGCATTACAGTCCCCCTGGAGGGGTTGTTTGCTGGGATAGGGCTTCCAGATACAACAGCCTGGTCCCTTCTAGATGGAGGGGTCTCTGCAGTCAAGGCACTAGGCTAAGGAACTGGGAACCTTCAGTAGCCACTTGATTTCTGATGGCAGAGATACCATTTCCAAGGCAGGATGTGACCAGGTGGAGGGAGAGGGGGAGGGGGACAGGGAATAGGTTTCATCCATGAGGATAGATGGTGACTCCTGTGCCTGCAGTCTCCATGAAGATGCACAGATTTTGTTCCTCACATTTCCAGGAAGATGCACAGATTTTGTTCCAGGGCTCCAGGTCTGCAAGACCAATCTGGAAAGCTGTGTATTTTTTTCCTCCCAGACCCAGATAAGTCCATTGGCCAATAAAGTCAGTTTTGAGAAAATCCTATTCCTAAAGAGTTGCTCCAGGACCTGAGAACTGATAGAGAAAGCCAGGATGGGACCTCCGCCCAGCTTTCCCTCTTTGGAAATCTCTCCTGGCCCTCCTGCACCCCTCCAGCTGGCCTCTGTCCTTTGGGGCACCTGCCAGCTCCTGACCCTTGATGTAGCCAGTGTTCCATCTCATCGCTAAGATGAAGGCCCAGGGAGGACAGGAACCTTGCATTTTTCACTTCTGGGTCTCCATACGGGCTCAGCAGCTGGCACACAGGGACTTCTCCTAATATGACTAATGAGAGCCACACTGAGGTGGGAGTAGCAGGGCAGAGGTTTCCCTTTTCTCCATCACACACAGCCAGGGTGGTGGTCAGGAAGCACTGTTTTAGGCTGATGTGCGCCATCAGGGAACATCTCCCCCGCCAAATGGAAAAGTATCCCAGGGTGGCAAACTCCTGAGGCCCACACCATCACTTGCCCAGCATCCCAGCTTCAGTTTGTAGGACTTCAGAGAGTCCATAACCTCCTGAAATGCTGTAAAAGAGGGACAACATTCGGAGAACTCATATTAGCAAGAGGAGGCAACCTAGACCCCAAGAAAGACCCAGGAGCAAGAAAGAACTTGGAAATTTTTGCAAATTTCTAAGGATTTTCTCATTAAGTTCAATGAATGAGCTGGGTTTGGCAGGAACAGCAGACAGTACAGTACCAAGACTGTGCATTGTATCACCACCCAGTGTAAAACAGTAGAGACTTGTAAAGAGGCAGTGGCCTAATAGTCTAGATTGACAGATTTTAGAAAGATGGAGGAGAGAGGAAGGGAATGAACAACAGGTGAAACCACACTGGGTATTTACTAAATCTGACAATGCAACATCTTAATGGTGCTCTCGACTTCCCTAATCCGGCGCTTCAATTATTTACTCCTTGTTATGGTTTACATCTAGAATGTTCCCCAGAAGTCTCATGTATTCAGTTGCGTGCTTTTGGGGATGATTAGATGATGGAGAGCCCTATACTCACGTGTGGGTTTACCCATGAAGTACTGTTAAGAGGTGTGGCCTGGTTAGAAGAAGTACGTCCCTGAAGGTGTGCGTTGAGAGAGTCTCTCTCCCTCCCTGTCCACTCCCTTCTCTCTCTTCTTCCTGGCTGCTATAAAGTGAGAAGCTTTCTTCTGCCAGGCCCTTCCACCAAGCCATTTCTGCCTCAGAGCCAGCTGACCTTGGACTGAACCCACTGAACCTGGGAGCCTAAATGGAAACCTCCTTTACATTGCAGGTGCCAGGTGTTTTACACCAGAGATGGAAAACCTGGCAAATGCACTGTTTTGTAAGGCTCCCTTCGGGCCCATTCACCCTCAGATCCCTGTGCCCTGGGATAGTGACATCAGGAAGAAAGGACTTAGGAATTCAACAGGGCTGGGTTTGGACCTTGGTTATGCCACTTTCTTCTTGTACATCATTTTGAATCAGTACCTCAGTGTCTTAGTTCCTTTTTTGTTACTTAGATACAATACCCAATACCCACAGCTCTAAGGAGAAAAGGCTTATTTTGGCTCATGGTTTATAGGGGTTTCAGTCTATAGGTGAGCTGGCTCCAAAGCAGGATGGCATTGAAGAGGGACACACAGAGGGTAGACAGCTCATAGTAAGATGGCAGGAGGCAGAGAGAGATCAAAGGAAAGGGGAAACCCTGCCCCCAGTGACCCACGTCCTTGAGTAGGCTTCACTTCCCGACATCACTTTTAGCTATAAACTTGTTGGTGGACTCATTCACTGATGAATATACAACCCCCACAATCCAATCACCCCCCAAAAGCCCCACCTACTGTGTGAGTGTGTGAGGCTTTGCAGGGACATCTAGATATAACCACAATACTCACTTATCTTTTATGTAAAGTGAAGCTGAGGTTGGCTTTACCCCAAGGAGCCTGTGGAGAGCAGTGATCTTTTTCAGGAACTCTATGGCACATAGTAGATGCTCAATAAATGGTGAACAACAGTACCACCATCTTTAATTCACTGAACATATTTGTTAGTCTAGAATCACCAATTCCTTGCACAGGAAGGAATCATTGCAATTTTGGAAGAGACCGAGACCCAGAGCAGTAAAGCGGCTTGTCTAAAGTCCTAGAATCTCACTGATAAAGAAGCTGAGATTCAGCCTCAGGTTCCATCTTCCCAACTACCTCACTCCCAAGTGGACTCAGGCTTCAGGAATTTCAGTGGTACAGTGTCCTGCCACATCATTAAGACTGAGTGTGCAGGGCTGTCTGTATTCAGTGCCTCCTTCTGTCCCAGATCCCAGCTCTGCCTGCTCCTTGTGGAGCAGCATCCACCCTTCCAAGGCTCAGCATGCAGCGGTGGCCCAGGGTTGCCAGTGCAGCGAGTGGCTCCAGGGAAAGAGGGGGCCTCAGAAAAGCGGGGAGAAATGCTAAATGTTCATTCCTCTCTCCCTTGGGCCCTGGTGCCGGCTGAGGAATGGCCTGTGCTCTGTCAGCAGCCCCAGTCCACGATGGATGCAGAACCCGGTAGGATGGTGTCGGCAACACTTGGCGAGATTCATTTTCCTGCTGCTAGGGGAGAAAAATGAGGCCTTCGTGTCATCCATCTGCTCTGCAGCGAAGTGGCAAACAGGCGAGCCTTGCAGAGAGCAGCCAGAGCCAGCCCAGCTCAGCAGGCTTCCCCGGGGGTGGGGAAGAAGCACCGGGGTGCATTTCCTTGGGTGCCCATGACTGGCAGGACTCCTGGGAAGCCCCCTGTGTGGGTTCCTTGGGGCAGTGTCTTGCAGCTTTGACAATCAAACATGACAAAGTCAGATGGGACCCGAGCCCGTGTCACAGTGATTCTCAGCTCAGAGATGGTCCTAGGGAGAGACAGCCGGATTCCCCTGATGTCCCTGAAGTCCTGCTTTGGCCCTGCTGCCCCCTACCTGCTTCCTCCTCCACTCGGGCTGCCCCACTCTCTGTGTCACTCCTGGATTCTTAGCCAAGGCCAGCCCACAGGTCACCTCCTCCAAAGAGCCCACCCAGACCCTCCCAACACTCCTGTACCTATCTTCCCACTGAATTAAGCTTTAGGTTACTGAGTAACTGTTGTTATCCCACATCCAGGCCCACATCACATCATTCCTCAATCTCCTTCTCCCACCCTCACCTGTAGGGAATTATTTGCAAAACCTGTACTGTCTGCACTGGACTGGATGGAACATACACAAAACCAAAATTCACCGTTTCCCTCCCAAATCGGAAGCCAGTTCCAGAAGGTTCTGTGAAATACTCGGGGAGCGGTATGCTTACTAGGAGTTAAGCCCAAGGCCTTCAGACTGAGCTACAACCCCTGCTCCATTTTCTACTTTTTAGTTTGAGTTGCTAAATTGGGCTTACACTTTTGATCCTCTTGCCTCAGCCTCCTAGAGTGCTGAAATTACAAGTGTGCGACCCCATGCCTGGCTCCCAATACTCTTGTCAAGTACTTTGTGCCTCTAGGAAAACACCTAACAACAGATATTCCTCCACTACAATGGGATTATGTCCTGATAAACTCATCCCAAGTTGAAAACATAGGTTGAAAATGCATGTAATGCACCCAGCCTGCCAAACACCATAGCTTGGTGACCCAGCACACTGCAGAGTTGCTCATTTCCCCTGGTGACCATGTCACAGCCTTGGAGCCACTGATTTCTGTAGCTGCCCAGCCTCATAACAGTGTATTTTATTGCATACCACTGACCCAGGAGAAGATCAAACTCAATTCAAAGCACAGCTTCTGCTGAATGCGTATCACTTTTGAACCATTGTAAAAATGAAAATTATAAGTGGAACTATGGTAAGTTGTGGGCGGTAGACACGTCCAATGTGATTTGACTTGCCAAAAGTTTAAATAACAACAAATTTAGTTTAACAATCTTAACTGTCTTTTTTTCATGAATCTAGAATTGAGCAGCCCTCAAACCAGAGATAGTTCAAAGAACTCCAAGGCTGCTACAGTCAGGCAGTATCTATGGACAGAAAATGGAAGTGACAGTGGAGACATGGTGAGGTAGAGATCTTAACTGGGTTGACATTTGCTTTATGTGAGTTGTCTACCTCCCACTGACTAAAGCTCAGCTGCCATCGTGGACTGCCTCTTCTATTAGCTGCATGAGTATACTCTCAAGTGTACTGGTTTCATTTAACCTGAGCAACTCCATATTTGTTTGTTTGGTTGGGCCCAGTAGAGGAGCATAGCCCAAATCACTGACCTCCCTACAAATTTTATTGACCTACTGCTCTTCTTCCAGTCCTCCCATCACTTCCTTCCTTTTCCTAACACCATTTCTTCCTCTTAGAACTTTTCTCCAGTCCTTGCCAACAATTCCTCCACCTGTTCTCTCTGAGGATCTCTGCTTTCATGCCATCCTCCTTGTCTTCAAGCTCCTTTTGCTCAAAGGATTGCTATTACGATGTCTTCTCATTTAACAGATGGGGAAAGGGTGGCCAGTGCATCGATGCATCTGCCCAGAGGGACAAGAAGTATGAGCAGAGATTAGGGTTGGCTTCATCCCAAAACTTTGGGAGCAGTGTTTCCACAAATTGAGTTCCCAACACCAGCATGAGGCTCCTGGAGTTTCCTTTGTCACCAGCAAGAAAAAGACCCACTTGGATATTCTGTCTTCTCACCCCTCATAATTCCCAAGACAACTGTGGCACCCTCCCATTGACCCTCCCTCTCTGGCCCTCCCCTTGAGCCTTGGGTATCTGTATCTGATGCTGTCACCCTTGGAGGAAGGGCTGCCTTCCCACGTTCTCACCTTTCCAAGTGTTCTCTGGCTATGTCAGCCCAGGGAGGGATCCCTACAGGTGCTCCTCAGGAGTCCCGGGTTCTAATCCCTTTATTTAATGCCCCTTTTTAGCCAGAGTCTGCAGAGACTGTAGGGGGATGAAGATGAGGATGACCATAGCCAGCCCACCCCCCAGGACCCTGCCCACCCTATGTGATACTGGACAGGCTCCCTCCCCTCTCCATCTGTAAAGCAAGAGGAAAGAGTTCAGGAGATCTTAACTTGAACAGGGTGGTGGACCTTTTAGAAAAGATGAAAACCACAAAACACCCCACCATGCATACCATTTGCTTTAAGAATTCTGATTTATATCACATTTTACATGTTACTCCATGGGGGTAGTTGGCCCACTGAGGACCCCCACAGGAACTCCCCTTAAATCTCCAGTTTCAGTGGGGTGGTTCCTAAGAACCTTTCCAGCTTCCACATCCCAAGCCAGGCAAGCCAGAGAGCAGCCCCAGAATCAGCAAAAGGAGCAGGCATTTCTCCTCTCATCCCTCACCTGGGCTGTTAGCAGAGCTGGCAGCCATTGCTCGCTGAGCCAATCTCTTGCTCTGTTGCCTGCCCAACTCCAAGCCTTCCTCCTGGGAGCAAAATTAAAACAGAGTTGTCCTCCAGCAGCAACCGCTCATCTCCCTTGCTGCAGTGGCAGCCACTTTCCTAGGCTGGTGACTCTAGCTCTACCAGCAGAGATTGCAGTTAAGAGCCAAGACAGGAAGCCCAGGATCAACCCTGGGCATTGGCCTTGCTCCTCTTGCCCTCAACAGCTCCTCCCTGACTAGTTGCCCTCTCCTTACCCACTTGCAGCCCAGGAATTTTTTACCTGAATTTAATTGAAAACTTCAGATGCAATCACTTCCCACATTTTCAAAGCTCACTGCCGCTGCACTAGGCTTATTTGTTCAACAAGTAGCTCAATTTGCCACCTCCTTGCTGAAACTTTTGGGGCCCTGATTCCTTGAGACTCCTGTGCTCAGAAAGAGGGTCAGCCATTGGCCTCTCTCTCTCTCCCCTGGACTATGAGCTACTTAAGGGCACTGACCCTTGGATTCACTTGCATAGCCCCTACCTGGACCTGACATACAGCAAGTGCCTGAGAGACCTGGCCACAAGTACAAACTGTGGCTCAAGCCCAAAAGGGCTGACCAAGAAAGATGCCTCTAGGAGAGAAGACAGATGCAGACGCAAATAAAATTCTATCCTGATCATTGCCACGGTAGCACGAGCATCCGTCCCCAACACGGAGCCTCTTACCCCACCTCGGGCCCCTTTCTGAGCTGGTCAGCTTCCCCACAAGGTGCCCAGCTCTTCTGCATCGTTAGCCATTGCCACACTAGTCAGAACAAGAGGGCCAGAAGAATGAGAGAGCTCAGTGTTAACGGTTTCCTGAGAGGAGAGTGCAGGGCTTCCTTGAGGAAGGAGAGGAGCTGACAAAGAGGTAGAAGTGGAAAGAACCATTCTCATGGTCTATCCTGGTCACTTTCTCACTTTGGTCTCATTGTGGAAAAGGTGTTGTCCCCAATTTCACGGGGACAGCAAATGTATCACAGAGAGCAGCTGAAGTCCTCAGCACTGAATTTGGAGAACCAACTTCAGGACAGCTTCCCATCATGCTTCCTAGACAATCTTAGCAGAAACTCCATGGAGTCCTCACTGCACAGCTCAAGAGACCCCAAGGAGGACAGTCACCCAGACCCAGACACAAAAGTCCCCAGGTCAGGGTCACCAGACTCTTCAAGGACCAGCTGATAATCATGCCAGGCTCATGGGACATACAGTCTCCGTTCAGATGACTCAGTCCATGCATCTCCAAAGCAGCCAGAGACACTATCAGAACAAACAGGCATGGCTGTGCTCCAACACAACTCCATTAGAAACACAAGCAGCCATCTGGCGGAATTCACACACACCCCTGAAGACCACGTGGGCTCTCGTCACTCAAGATCATGAGTTTCAGCCCTGTCAGGGGGTAGCCCAGGATCTTGTGTCTACTCTTGTGATTAGCACTGCTCAGCCCCGGGGAAAAGCTTCTCCATGCCGTGTGCTCTGGGCTCTCAAAATGAAAGATGGCAGAGTCCAAACGCCATGAAGGGTGCTGGGATGCGTGGCTGATGACCTTGGTTCCACTTGAGGATATGGAGAGGGTCTGAACCAAAGAAACCCTTAGGTAAGAAAGAAGATGAATTAATTAACTTTTCAGAATTTTGTTCACTGAGCATGAATGCAATAGATTCTGGAAAAATATTGTTTCCAAGTCACGCTGAGTGTCCCTTTTCTAGCTGTCTTCCTATTCCAATGAATAGTTCTGGAAGGATCCAGGAGTTATCAAATGAATTGTTTGCAGCGTTTGCTGCTATTGGCGTGGCAGCTAAAGAACACTTTGTCAGTATCAGCATCTCATATGATCATATGGTCTAGATGTAAAGCATACGACACTTTGGGCCGCAGATGTAGCTCACTGGTCCTATGTTTAATCTCAGCACTGGAAAAAAAATATGCGCAAATTGTAACACATTCATTACATTAAACAAAAATTGGACGCACACACTTTTAGCTTTATAATAAATTCAATAATATTCAAATGTCTTTCAAAATTTTTAAATAAAATATCATCTACTTTTAAGTTATTTTTATTTAAATTTTTGCTATTCATTGTAATGTGAATTACACATTCATTTTAATATATCATTTGAATATGTTTCTGAAAACACATGTCATCTAGTATTTCAATTTTTTATCATTACTTGGACTTAAGTGCTTAACAAAAACACACTCCAATTTTGGAGCCTGATAATCCTTTGTCCGAGGGATCTAGTAGAGTGGTCACTGTCTGCTTGTGGCTGTTGTTTGTACTGCGATGTGCTGTATGCATACAATGCACATCAAATTCCAGAGACTTAGCATAAAAGGGGGCACAAAATACCTCATTAATAATTTTTACATTCATTAATTTTCAAAGTAACATTTTGGACACTTTGAATTGAATAAAATATATTATTAAAATTCATTTCACATGTTTCTTTTTACTGATTTTTTAATGTAGTGACTAGCCACATTTGTGAATCATATTTCTATTAGACAGGTCTACTTTAGATCATGACTGTCGGTAAAACTGAATTATGTGAAAATCCCAAATTTAGCATCAAAACTGGTTATGTTACTGACATAATGACAAGCAAAAGAAATTTTATAGAGTAAGTATGTAGTAATTTAATTTACGTACACCTATTGTTGTGTGATTTTTTAAATACTGATTTGTTCTAAATTTCTTATGCTTTTGATGTAACAGTCTAGCTACTGTATTTATGGTATAATTTACATAAAACAAAATATCCTCTTTTTATGTGTACAATTGGAAGAGCTTGGCTGCATCTACACTCCCATTTTACAATGGCTCCATCTAAATCGACAACCATCGCCCCAGAGAGGCCCTTGTACCTCTTTGCGGTGAAACCTACCTTTCAGAAGCAACCAATTTTCTGATGTCTATCACTATAGATTCATTTGGTGGGTTCTTGGATTCTAGAGAAACAAGATTGTACATTCTCTCCTCTTTTGGGTCTGGCTTCTTTCACGGTCTTTACAATAAAACTCATCAAGATATCAACATCTCCTCCCAGAACACTAGGACACACACAGTAAAAAATTCATTTCAGTTGTCTCCCATTTTGCCGCTGTAGCTGTACACATCCTTTTCAATTTTGCCATGATGAAAGTGTACTTGCCAAGGGCTTATGATACAACTTATTCTGTTTACCAGCCCATTCGTTGGTCGTTAGGTATTTAGACATACGGAATGTGTGTCTCCCTTTTGCACTGCTGCCCTGGGCCCCCCAGATGGTAGGGAGTCATGAGCCAGGCAGGGAGGGCAAGAAAGCAGAGCCCAGAACCACCCAAATGCCTCCACTTCCCAGCCCAGCAGCCTGGCCCAGGGTCTTCCAGCCAACTAAGAAAAACCCTCAAAATAGGATGGTTAAGGAGGGTTGGATGGTAAGAGAGGGTAAAGCTGAGGCAGGCGCCGGCTGCTTGTCTGAAAAATTCTTACTAAGTACCTAGTGTTTAACCATGGTGTGCTAAGTTTCAGTTGTAATGGGAAAAGTAAACTAAAAGCTATCCTTCCTGGCCTGATGGAGCTTCCAGATTGACAGAAGAGAGAAGCATTAATCAGCAGTCACACTCACAAGGGATAAGACCGACAGAATCCAATCCAAATATTCTTGATGGACATCCAAACCTTTTCCCTGCCCCCTCTGCTGCAGAATCCCTTTTGGCCCACTCTTCTACCTACAAGGATCCCTACCTGTTTATCAAATGCCCCATCTTTGCCCATCCTTCCCTGGCATCTCCCATCTGGACCTGCTGCTCTTCCTCTGAATCCCTGTAGCTACTTCTCTCACTTCTGTTCCCACCTGCTTCACGGTTCCCCACTGTGGCATGCTGAGTGGGCAGTTTTGCCTCTGTGTGGTACCTTCTCCCCCAGGAGGTCTCTGGTGAGGATAGTGGGAGGGGGACAGTGAAGGAAGGGCTGATGTGCTTGGATCTGCAATGGACTCCTAGATTCATCACCTAGAATGTCCTGGCTTTGTGCAGGTGAATGACTGTCTCTGGGTCTCAGTTTCCTGGTCTGCACATGGGAACAGAGACAGTCACTTCCCACAATTTTTGTGAAGATTAATGATGCCTATGGTCACACAGAAACATGGAGGGAATGTTAGTCCTCGCTCATGCCAAGCCCCCCTTGAAAAAGTTACTGGTCATCCTCCCCTGGCCTTGTGGCCTTTGCTCCAGGGCTTAGCACAACAGGCAGCTGGGTCAAGGAGTAAGGTGGAGACCAGCTGGGGGATGAGGGACCCTGGGTTCCTTGGTGGGCAGAGCTGCTGGAAGAATGGTTCCCATCCTCAGTGTGGCTAAAGGCTGAGGAAGAGGTGGCCACTCTGGGCAGCATCCAGCCTTGGAGTCAGCTGCCAGGGTCAGCCACTATGTGGTGACAGAACCAGGTGGGCACTGCCAGGACAGGCCCAGGATACTGGAGCAGTGCCCTTATGCTGCTTCCCAAATTCTGTCTTCTCCTTGTTCTCAAAGTGTGGCTGCCACCCTGCCAACAGGCCTGGCAGCATCTGGGCCCTCCACTTCCAGAGCAGCCTGGGAGCCTTGGTCATTGCCCAGCCAGCCTGGGGAGGGCTGAGGTGCCCCTGCCTGAGCCCAGGGAGCAGGGTCCTTTATCTGTGCCATCACCACACCCTGGGCTCCTCAGTTTAATTACAAGCTGTCCTGGAACCAAATCCTTAGCCCCGGACCTGGACAACCCCTCCCCCAGGCAGTGGTCCAGAGTATTAAACTTGAACCCCTGCTTCACCCCTGCCTCATTCTTCCATCTGTGCTGGCAGTCCCCTTCCCAAAGGATCTTTTTTCTCAGTTATAAAATGAAAATAATAAACTCCATCCCCCTATCTCCCTCAACTCTGCGGCTATAAAATGAGGCCACACAAAGGAATGCATTTGACACGCAAGCCAAATTGCTATGGGACGTCAGCCAAGTTGTTGTCCTTCTCTGTGTCCCTGGAAGATGGTGCAGCATAAGGGCAGATGGTAATATAGCACCCACCTCCTCCTTGTCCCCATCTCACAGTGACAGAGGCAGCATCCCCAACGGGAGCTTCTTGGGATGGCACCAAGATTCCTGTTCCCTGTAGAGAAAGAGCCCCCACCATTGATTCTTCCCTTCACCTCCGTCCATTATCAGGGGTATCCAGAGAGAGCCCCTGTGTCTGTAGGAATCCAGAGGGCTCCTGTTGGTCCCCCACCAGATTCCATCTCTGCTCCCAGCAGCCAAGCTGGGCCAGGCCCCTCACCTCCTTCCCAAACTGATCACCACTGGCTCTGGCGGGTCCTCCCAGCAACTCAGCCCTCTACGCCTTGCCCCAATGAACCTCTTCTCCTACTGTCCCTTTGCTATTCTCCTACTCCTATCCTCTTTTTTCCAAAAGAATCACCTCTAACAAGGACCCCCTGAGGACCTGCTAAGATTGAGGGACCCAGCTTTGCACCTCGGGGCTTATGAGTAGAACTGATCCAGTGATTCCCTGGTGCAGCACCCTGGGAGATGCATAAGAATAGCTAACATTCATCAAGTACCCACCAGCTTAGGGACAGGAATTGGGGGTGGAATTACAGCCCCACCTCCTAGAACCACCACGGCACTGCATGAATTGGGCCCCAATAGTACAATAAAAGCATCATGTTAAAGACAAGAACTGGGGAGTTGGATCCCAATCTGCCTAGGTCCCCTTTTCACCTGCACTGTAGCATAACTACTGCTGGGTGGTGGGAGCCATCAGTGATGTCCAGGGGGTCTGGGACACTAAGGGGAGGTCACTCTGGGACACAAATGAGATTTTGTAGATGGAAAGGAAAGAAAGGTGTTCTGAACCGGAGGAACAGCACCTACAAAGGCAAGGGGTATGGTCCCCAGGTTAGGGACCATTGAGCTTTTAAACATGGGTGACACATACAAAACTCATGGAGACTATGCAAATCCTGTGTCACCCCCTCTATAAGAGAGGTGCCAAGTCCACAAGGGTTCTATCTACCTAGGCCAGGCAGCCAGCACTGGAATCAGACTCTAGACCCGGGATTCCCAGGCTGGGACTTTTGCTCTTCTGACAAGCCACTTCTCTGTCACTATCTTCTTTCCTCCCTTCTCTCCTCTTCTTGGGAATCCACTGGACACTGGAGTCACCAGGCTCCCACATCTGCCTTCCATTCACGGTCTCTACCCCTAGTGGGCACTATGTCAGTCCACAGAGGACCTTTCTTCAGCCAGAATAAGGGCTCTTCTGTGTGCAGAGCGCAAGCCCCCAGCCCATACAGCACAGGGCTGGACGTGGCTGCTCCGCGCCACTTACTCCAAGCTTGAGCACAGGTGGACAGTAAGCACACAGCACAGGCGGTCACTGGGAACGGGCAGGCCACTGCTGGATAGGTGGACAGATGGTGGTCAGTGCATAGATGAAAGCACAAGGTCCCTCCTGCCTTCTCTTCTTTCTCCCAGACCCTTGCTCTGCTGTCATTTATATCCCAACTGACAGTCATACACACAACCCTGTCCCTAGAAGCACAGCATGATCTCTGAGGAAGGCAATGGTCAGTGTCCTGTGGCTACTGTCCAGATGGCCATCATTTACACCTTCTCCCAAGCTCGTTGCAGAAAACCTTATTTGCCAGTACATGCGAGGTGGTTGGAATTCTCCTTTGAACATGTTGTAACATCTCACAGGGGTTCCTCACTAATTAATGAGTGAAATACAATCTTTGACACATGTTCATTTTATATCTGTATAAGAGACATGATTGTACTTCTTCAAATTAAATTATCCTTTAATATTCCCTAGATGGTGACCAGCTTTCATCTGGAAACTAAGATAGTGGATCTGGGGGAAGGACACCCCAGCGACAGGAACTATACCCCAGTATCTGACTGGCATACACACTGCTTTCCCTTGGAAACAGTCACCCAACGTTTGTGTGATTTTTTGGTTAAGATGTGTAAAAAATTCTGAGTTTTCTCATGAAGGAACCCAGTTCACACATTCAATCAGAGCAGAGAGGGCTTTGGGGGCTAGAAGTGGGAGCAGAGGATCCTTCCACAGTTTGCTTAGTCCAGCAAGATTAACACAACACCCACTATGTGTCAGATTCTGGGAGAATAAAGATCAACCAGAAGGGCTCCCTCTCTGGTGTCCCTTGTCTTTCACCCTGCTGTCACTCACATCTTTGTTGAACCAGGTTTGAGGGGAGCCTTAAGCATCCAGGGAAGCCCTCTGTTCTACAGCCCAGGCCTCCCAGCAAGCCTGCAGGAGCAGGGCTCCCATAGGACTCCAGGATAGAGGCCTGCCTGGCATGGGGACCTCCTTACAGTGGAAGCTCTGTCCCCATGGAGACCTTTCCCACACCAAAGCTTTTGGGTCCTCAGAGCCCCCCCACCATTGTGATTCAGGGAAGGAGCACTAGGTATAAAGTCAGAGCAAAGTTGGAATCCTGATTCCTCCAAAATTCATGACCTCACAGCGGGGGACTTTTCCTCACTGTTTTCACTCACATGGAGGCTGGGGACCAGAATAGCCCCTACCCATGAGGCTGAGCATCAAACAGCAGTGTGGACAAAGCCTTAGCATAGTGCTCAGCACACCATGAGCACTGAATAAATGCTGGCTGGTATTAATGTGGCTATTAATTAATAATCTGCCCCCCTCACAAAGGCTAAGTGAGGTCAGGGTTGTTAATTTCATCCTATCAACTGGCAAATTGAGGTCTTGATGATAAGGAGATCCAAAATGTCTGCAAATGTAAGGTCGAGCACAAAGCCAGAAAACAAGAACCGAAGGATTCCCACCTCCCCCTCTCCACTGATTTGAATTCCCCTCACTGATCCCCTAGGGAAGGTGAAAGGACAAGATCGTGTAATAACCAAATGGGGCAGAAGGATAAGGTTGGCCTCAAAGACCTCTGCTCCCCAAATCCCAGGAGTCCTGGACCAGTTTGCTGTGTCTGCCTTAGAGGGGCAAAGAAGACACAAAGGCAGCATCTGTGGCTGGAGATTCAAGCCCCCAGGGGAGAAGAGGTATGAGAGACCCCTGCACCCAAGGCCCATCTCCCAGGATGCTCTACCCCATCTCTACCCCACCATCTGTGGGCTGCACCCACCGGCAGGGAGCAGAAAGCAGACCCCCAGGAGAAGCAGGTAAACTGGAAAGCCCCATGGAAACTCATTAAATAGTGACCGAGGCTCCCTGCAGATAAAACCTGAAGGCAGATTGAAGAGCAGGCCACCTCCCTGCTGCTGCCCAGGCGCTCCCTTCACCTTCCCCCACTTAGTTCTGGAAAAGAGGAAGAGTCAGGGCATCTCTGACCACAACCAAGACCCTGGTTCCTTTCAGACATGGTAGACACAGCAGGGATTGAGGTAAAAGGCTCACAAGGAAAGGAGAAGAGGTCAGAAACCTCGGGTGGGACTTAGGAGGGTCACACCGTGTGATGGGCCAGGCACTGTGCCAATCATAATAGATGACCTTCCTACGATGCCTACTTTGGACAGGTACTAAACCGTGTGTTTTCCATGTGCTGTCTGACTCCACAGCCACCACTGTAGGGAAGTGCTGTTAAACGCTCCAGGTCACAGACAAGGACACTGAAAGCACAGAGAAGTGACTCGTCCAAGCTGAGCACTGTGCATACAAAATCTCACTGAATTATTCTCCCAGAAGCTCGGTGGTGAAAACTATTTTGTCACCATTTTATAGAAAACTTGAGGTGCAGAGAGATTAAGGAACTTGCACAAGGCCACATGGCTAGGAAGAGGGTGGCATAAATTAGTACACAGGACAGGTCAGCTATCCTACCCCAGGCCTGGGCTCACGATCACCATCTCACATCACCATCGACCCTGAAATGAAGGTGCATACTCACCAATTCATTTCTGGGGCACAGCTATCTCAGAACACATGTAGGCAGGAGATTTCCAGCCCTAAAGGTCTGCGTCAGAGACCACAGGCCTGGGCTGAGAGGAAATTCAAATAGGCTGACTGTGGGAAGGGCCTGTTTCTGAGGGGCCTTGGTGGACTTGGTCTTAGAGAAAGTTCAAATTCCACCCAGCTCCCAAGAGCTTCCCTGGAGGTCCAGACTGTTGAAGGCCACGGTGGTCCCTTAGGATCTACCTCTGCCTGGGGCTCTCAGCCTGGGACATGCTAGCTTGAGGACAGAGACTTCTAGACTCTTCCCTGGCTCCCCTGTTCCAACTCTGGGCAGCCCAAGCAGCAGGCTCTTCCTCCTGCCCTGGTTTTTGTGGGGAAGCAGAGGATCCCTTCCTCAAGCCGCTGGCTCCTCCCACCTACACACAGAAGGAGCCAAGAGAGCAAACGCCCATCCAGACATCCGGAACCTACCTCATGGCCAACCATACAGCCTGGCACTTCAATAGAGACAGGTCATAGCCCAAAAGAGCAAGAGCCTCCATTCCCTCCTCCCACCCAACCCCTGCCACCATAACCCATCATGCCATCTGGATATGGGGCAGGGTATGGGGCAGGCACAGGAGCAGTGGAGAGGAACAGAGATGCAGAGACAGCGGAGAGATAAATGACAGAGAGACAGAACAAGAGGGCCGCTGTGAGATAAGCCACAGAGGGAAAGCCTAGAGATGGACACTTATCAAGGTCAAATCAGAAACCCAGGTGCAGAGAGTCCATAGGGAGAGTCTCAGAGATGGAGCCAACACAGAGACAGACAAATCTACAATCCCAGTATAGACCTCCTCAAGGAAGACAGACAGAGGAAACAGACACAGGAAAAGGGAAGGAGGGTAGGGTATGGAAGGCAGACAGCCAAATTCCAGAATAAAGGCCGAGCTCAGGTGCAGAAGAGAAAGGGCAGAGGAGGCAGAGGCAGGAGGATCTGAAGGCTTGGAGGAGCAAGCAGGGGCAGCTGGGTCCCCTGCCTGCCATCCCTGCCCGTTGCTGCGCAGTGGCATATGGCTTCTGATTTCCTAAAGGCATGAGGATGATAACCATTAATCTCTATAAATAATTTTATCCGCCAAGCCTCCTAAATGGGTTCTCTGTGTCTATGAAAGCTTTTAAAACCCATTTGCTTGGTAAACACGCAGGCAGCAAACAAAGGCCTCTCCCTGCCAGGGAGAGGGGCTGGAAGATCAATTAGGCTGAGGGGGTATCTAAAAGGCGAGCCTGCCAGCCGCCCCAAGTGGCACACCTGCCCCCTCCCCTCCCGGACAGAAGAGCCAGCTGAGGCTGCGGGTTGCTAGCCAGGCAGGGCAGGTCCCTTGGCTCTTTGCCCATTCCCGCTTTATTCCTCTCTTCCTGGGTTGGTGGCCCTGGCAGGCACACACTGGGTTTCTCAGCCACTGCCCTACCCTGATCAGTTCAGCCTCATGTGGAAGGCATCTTCTTAGCCCAAACCTGAGAGAAGAGGTACCTGGCTGGCAGGTCTAAGGGTTTGGGAAGTTCTTTGTGTCTAGCCTGAGTCACTCCTGTTTTTTCAAGCCCTCCGGCCTTTAGACCTGACATTTCATGGGTCATCACTGTCTAAAGTCAGAGAAGCCTCTGAGGAAGGCTTTCCCAATCCTGAGTCTAAGCCACGGTGTTCAGTATGGTAGGTTTCAGGGTGCCTCTACACCTCCCTAAGACACATTAATTGGCCAATTTCCTCCTAAATCATATATTAGGCACTGGACTTGCCCAGAAAAGAAGCATCTTACTCCTGATTTTGGTGTCTGCTTTCCCAGAAACCACATATTAGCTGTGTGGGCATCTATAATACCCCCAAGAAGGAACCACTACCTGGATTCAGCTGCATGACTATTTTCCAGAGCCTCTAGGTACGTGTCTTTCCTGCTGACTTCCTGCCAGGGGCTCTGACTCCACAGGACCCCCAAAGCAAGATTTTTCCTGTGTCTCAGCAAAACTGCACTCAGTCTTGTTGTGGACTTGGATCCATCAGAGAGATCTTCTGGGACCCTGGCTGTCACCCAGCCAGTCACAGTCCTTGTGGGCTTCCTGCAGCCTCTGAGGGCTGGCCTCCAGACCATTTGTGGGAGCACTCTGATGTGACAGGGGACAGGGGACTCTGGCCTCCCTTCCATGGGCTGCCTTGGCTTCTGAACTGGGGCTGACCTCAAACTTTCCCTTATGCTGCAGACAGCTGCCCAGCTGTGCCAGAGTCCCATCCAGGGCCCCAACCTCACTGACATGACTGCACATGGCCCCAGGCAGTGCAAGGGTGCTAGGGCCCTCCCTGGCCCCGAAACATTCCCTGACTCTATGAAATGTAGGCTAAATCCAATAGCACAGGCCCCAGGTAGCAGAAAGGGAGATGCACCTTCAGCCCAGCTCCAGTAAGCGGGATTAAGCGGTAGCTGCCCCATGTGCCAAGAGGCTGTGGGAGGAAAGAGTGCAGAGTCCCTTTCCCGCCTCTGCACAAGGCCGCAGTTGCCAAGGGAAGAACTTGTGGCTTCCCAAACTCGACCTGCACTGTATCCCTGCACAGAAAGGAGGAGCTAGGGCTGCAGCCAGTTTTTCCATGGGTCCTGAGTCTAGCAGGATTGAGGGTCAAGGCGGAGTCACTAGAGAGAAATCATCCTGGATTGGCTCTGAAAAAGACAAATGCCTGACAATGAATGTTTTAATGTAGTGACTTGATAGTAACTAAGACTGTGACTTGGCTGAATGCAGTACTGCCGCTTAGCTACTGGGTGACACTGGGATACCTCCTCAACCTTTCTGAGCCTCCATTTTCAGATGGGTAAAAGCAAAACGCTACAGCCTCCTTCCAAGGTCATCTGGGCATTTATTAAGCATCCACTGTGTGCAGGGATCATGGAAGACTGCTTCATTTCAGCCCCATAGAGCAGGTTCTAAAGGCCCAAATCCATTTTCAAAAGCCCTGGAGTCCAGACTCTGGGAAGGGAACTCAGTGGATATTCAGTTGATTTCACATCTCCAGTCACTGAATGCGTAAACAGAGCTGCAGTGAAACATGCAACCAACCACACCAGGCAAGATAGCTGCAAACTATCACATGTTCACACCCTTGCGTCATTTCAAGGGAAGTCTGTCCTCTGTTGCCAAATGAATTTTGAAGAAAAGTTGTAGTTGTAGGGATCACTGATTTTCTGGGTGGCAGGTGAGAGATGTGGACCTGTGATACTGTTCATGTATCACAGATGAGGTCCTGGAAACCAAGAGAGTTTAGGTCACCTGCCAAGTGATCTTAGAGAGTTCCAGGAGGCCAGAGCAGGGAGCAAGGTGAGTCTGTCTGACTGCCTACCTGTCTGTCTGTCTGTCTGTCTGTCTGCATCCAAGACTGAGCCCATCCCTGGCCACCTTCCCTTTAGAGGATTCAGCATGAGATTTTCTTTTTGCCTCATATCCAGTGCTGTCCTGTCCAGTTCTAGCTTCTGTCCTTGTACCCTGAGGAGTCTGGGAAGGTGGACCCTCTGCAAAGGAGGCCCCTAGTTCCAGCTGGACAGTGACTTCCTCTAGGCAGAGCAGCTAGGCCTCGTGGTTACTCACCTTGCTTCCTGCTGGTCTCTATCCAGTGAGGTCATGGACAGTGCCTCACCCAGGATGCAGTGCAGCTGGAGCTGAGGGGCCATACTTGGGTACCCAGTGTGGGAAGGTGCTTAGCTGTGAGCCATAGACAGGGTGGAAGTACAATGAGGGCCTGTAGTGAGCAAGGGACTGGGGGCCAGGGGTACAGCTGCATGGTGCTCTGGGGAAATCTCTCCATCCCACCCCAGAAGGAGTCACCACCTATGCCCCTCCCCACGGGGGAAGCATCTCCCAGTGCATGCTGGGACCTCCTGCTGCTGTGCCTCCCACCTGTCCTTCCCCTGCATAGGTCTCTCTCCCCCAACTTCCTCCGCTGAGTGTCAGGAGTCTGAGCTACATGTACTGAAGGCCTGAGCTGTCCTCAAATTAATCCTGGGCCAAGCCTTCACTCCAAGGGCAGGCAGCCTCCAAGCATGGTGGGTTTTAATTTCCTGTTGCTGCTGTAATGAAATTATCACAAACACAGTGGTTAACAATCCAAATTATCAACCCTACAATTCTGAAGAGCAGAGCCAGGGGCTGACGTTGAGGTCGCAACAAGGCTGTGTTCCTCCTGGAGGCTCAGAGGAGAATATGTCCTTACATTTCTCCATTCCTGGAAGTCACCCTTTCTCCTTAGCTTGTGGTCCCTCCCTCCATCACCCAAGCCAGGAAAGAGGCCAGTCCTTGTGGTGAAGCCTTCCAACCTTATTTCTGCTGTCACATCTTTTCTCACTCTTCTGTTCTCGTTTCTGTATTTAAGGACCTGATTAACTTGGGCCCATTGGGAAAGAGAGGCCAGTTTCCTTTGTTTATGGTCAGATGATTAACACATATAGTTATATCTGCAACCTCCAACTTCTTTGCCAGGTAATTTAACATATTCATGCATCCCAGGCATTGGGGCCTGCATATCTTTGGGAGGCCATTGTGCTACTGGCCCACTCTGACAGAGATCTCAGAAGCCAGTAAAGTAGGGAGATGAGGATGAAAGCTGGGGTCACCATAAGCAACTGACTTAACTACTCTAGACTCAGTCATTTTGTTCTTCCAACAACTACACCTGAAAAACCTGCTAGGTGCTTCTATGCTAAGTGTGGGCATAAAGCAGAGGACTCTTCTTCTCATGGACCGTAGGAAGCAGATGGAAAAAAAAACAAATCGACGTATGAAAGGTCAAGTAGTGGCGATAACTATCATGGAGAAAAATAAGCAGGGGAAAGTTAGGAAGCCCAAGCAGCAGGGTAAGTGGATGTTTTAGGGCAAGGGAAGCAGTGAATTAAAGACTGTGAGTAGCTAGGGAAAGGATCTCTCATGCAGGCGCAACCAGGACGCGCAAAGGCCTTGAGGCAGGAGTGTGCTGGGACTGTTTGAGAAGCAGAAGGGAGAGGCAGGGTGTGGAAGGAAGCCAGCAGAGGTGAAGACTTTGAAGGCAGTGGGCCAGCGTTCGGCAGGCCTTGTGAGCCATGGGAGGACTTTGGAGCTATACCCAGTGAAATGGTCAGGTTGAAAATAACCTCTTGGGTATTAATGTAGTGTTAAAAAAGAAACACCAAGCATGAGGCCTGATAGGGAGCAGTGGCTTCACCCATTTAAGTCCTGAATGCTCTAGAGCAGAGGCCAGTCTCTGCGATCCAGCTAGGGGCTCCGCTGGAAAGCCCCCCGGCCCAGGCTGAGCCTGCAGTCCTGAGGCCAGCCTTCTCCCAGTGGACTCCAGCGCTGTCATCCATGTGTGTTTGCTTAGCACTCACTCACCGCCCTGCGGTTCTGTTAGTTTTCATTGCTGCTTTATTAATTGGCTTTTCTGTCCTTGGGATTACTTGATTTCCACTTAATTGCCGATGGCAGCGAGGTTTATTTTTGTTCTTTTCTTTCTCAGAAGAGGGATGTGTGTCGGAGAATGGGCCAGGCTGATTGCTCAGGGCTGTGTAGCCTCCCACCTAAATCCTGGAGCCCCCTTCTCACCTGTCGCCAGGCAGGAGAAGTAGGTGAGATGCAAAGCAGAGGCTCCCAAGAGTATAGGTCCCAGGCCTATTTGCGACCATCAGACCATTAAAGGCGTTCTGCGTGGAGCTCATGCCCAGGGCCAGCTGGGCAAGGCCCTGAGCCCAACATTCACATTCTCAGAAGCCTGTAAGTGGGAGCCATTGATATTTCAGCTGAGGTAACAGAAGCTCCCAGGGAACTCGTTGTCCTGGGACACAGAGCCAGCACATAGAGGGACAGAAACCAGGGCTGTGAGGTGCGAGGCAGACCCTTCACTTCCCATGCAGGCAAAAGGGAAAGAATTAAGTAGAGACTGTACCCTCTGGAACCCAAGAACCAGACCTGTCAGAAACCCACTTGCAGTCATTCATCCACTCAGTGAGCATGCCTCGGAAGAGTGACCATGATGGCTTGGATCTAGTCCTCCTGGGCCTTGCAGGAATGTAGAGCTGACCAGAACTACTTCCATGGAGGAGCAAGTGACTTGTCAGAGCTGCACATTGTGTAGGCCTGTGCTGAGTCTGACATTCCCCACAATGTTTAATCCTTACAACAGCTCTGGGGAAGGACCATTGTCCCTGGCTGAGTGATTTGTTCAAAGTCACATAGCAATCAATGGGAGCCAGAACTTGATCCCAGATCTTCCAGAACCCAAATCCTGGACCTTTCAGTGCCCATGCTGGGAGCTCAAGAGGGGTCTTGATCTGCTGGCCTGGGCAGAGATGAACCTGAGGATGACTGGGATCGCTGGGTGTGTAGTCAGGTACAAGATGAGGGACATTAACCAAGACTGGTAAGACTGCAGGGCTTGTCATGGGAATCTGAAAGAGATGCCTCATTCACCCACAGCAACTGAGGTCACGTCTCAAGTGGGGCACCCAGCCATGTCTGTGAGTGGTCTCCCAGCTCTCAGGACTCTTGCTGGGGACTCACAGGGCCATAGCTTCAGAGTGGCACCCTTTTCCTTCCACTGCATGTTGGTTTCCAGAGCTGGCTGGGCTTCAGTGACAAAATCTCCCCTACCCATTTACACTTGGGGCCCAGTCTGGCCCCAAGCTCCTCAGGCTCATTCCTCAAGCCCCTACAGCTCCCCTGCTCCCAGGATCTATCTCCAGCAAGCCAGGCCTTTTTGCCTTGGGCCTTTGATGGCAACAAAAGACCCAACAGGTCAAAAGACCCAACAAAAGACCCACTCAGCATATGTGGTTCCCCAGAGTTTCACTTGCCCCCTCCCCTCTGTGCCCTGCTGCTCCTGTCAGCCTTCCCTGCTTACAGCCCCATCGCCAACACTGGCATGTGGCTTTGATTTGTCTGGCACTAATGATCACTCCACACTGCTTCCTGTCAGCTCACCTGCTCACCACTCCCCATCTGACTTGTTCTCAGGATTCAAACTCCAAGTTCCAAGATATGGGCCTCTGATGGGCTTGGTGTATGTCATAGGTCTGCCTCCGCTCCCATCATCTCTTCCCCAGAGATGGCATCTCTTGGACATAGGGCTGCCCCTGCTAAAGTGCCTGGGTCACTAAAAATGGGCAGCAGGCCCACAAGCAATGGTTGAGACTTGGGCACCTACTGTTCTTCAAGCAGGTTGGTACTTGCTGGTCTCTGAGCTTGGACTTCTGCCATCTCTACTGCCTGAGGCACCTATCCACAACTCTTTGGCCTCTATGGTCCAAACTATTTGATTTCTCAAATTCTGCCCTGAAATACTTTAGATGACCCCTTCCTCGCTTCTGGTTCTACCACCATATCCAGAGACACATTCTCCTACCCAGACTCTCACTCATACACCCTGACCACCTCTGCCCAGTGCCCATTGGCATTGGCAACCCCCACCCTAGTAGCCAACATTACTGATCCAACAAATCAACTGCAAAACTAAGGAAAACCAAATGATGCTTTGTTGGGGTAAGAAAAAAATACCATTTGCCAGACTTTTCCATAACCAAGTTGATGCATGCTATAGGTTGAAAACATTCCTCCTCTTCCTTCTGACTCTTCCTCAGCCAAGAAAATAGCAACAGCACCACCAGACCAGACTACTTCGCCAAATCCCTCCTTGGCCAGGTCCCCAGGCTGCACTCCATCTTCCCCACATCCTCATTCAGAAACCTATTTCCTTCAGCACCACCAGACCAGACTACTTCGCCAAATCCCTCCTTGGCCAGGTCCCCAGGCTGCACTCCATCTTCCCCACATCCTCATTCAGAAACCTATTTCCTTCCCTTCCTGACACCTAATCTAAGTTAAGAACCACAGTTAAGAAAACGAATGGCAAGTCATAAGCAAGGAAGGAATATTTGCAAAATATATCTGTTAGAGGACTCGAATTGAGAGTATATGAAAGAACTCCTACAACACAATAATGAAAACATAACCCAATAAAGAAAAAAGAGAAAATATTTCAACAGACATTTCACAGTAAGGGAAGGGAATGTGTTCTAGATGCACACCCACCCTGCCCTATGGGCCAGCAGTCCCACTTCTAGATGTTTATTCAACAGAAATGGAAAACATATGCCCACAAAAAGACTTGTACAAGAATGCTGACAGCTGCTTTTCTCACAGTAGCCCCCAACTGCAAACAACCCAAAACAATCTGTCTGTGAATGAGAGAGTAGATAAATGAATTATGACCACTGTTCAGGGATACAAAAGGAAAGAAGAACTGACATGTGCAATAACTTGTATGAATCTCAAAACCATGAAGAGTACCTACTATATGATCCCATTTGGGTGAAATTCTAGAAAGGCTTATATTGTAGGGATGAGTGGAGGGGTTTTTTGTTTCTTTGTTTTTTAATGAGCACTATGATGCTTTTGCAAGATGAGACCAGTGATTGGAAAGGAGAATGTCTTGGTTACTTTTCTCTGGTTGCTGAGACAAAATACCTGATGCCCAAAAGGAAGGAAGGAAAGGTTTATTTAGCTCACAGTTTATGGAGGTTTCCATCCATAATCAGCTGGCTCCAAGGGAAAGTGACACATAGCACAGGGCAACAGTTCATAGCGGCAGAAAACAGCATAAGCAACAAGAGCAAAAGGAGAAGAGCATAGAGAGATGACTCTGTCCCTTATATTGTATGTAAGCTACACCCACTTGGGTGTAGCACTCACACCCATAATACCAGCATTGGACCATAAGTTCTTCAAAAATCTAGAAACCTGCCTCCATGACTGCATGAGGATTTGGGGGAACATTCATATATAAACCATAACAGGGCAGGAACAGACTTCCTGGGTGATGGAAATGTCCCATCTCTTTATAGATAATAGGGTTACATATGTGTATTTGTCACCTACTCTCACAACTGCAAATGTTTTGAATTTGAGATTACAAAGTCAAACTATTTAGCAGCTGAAGACAATGCTCTCACTTTGTGGGAAGAACTGGAGCTCACTTGGCCATCTCATTCTAAGCCCCATGAATTTTTTCCCTCTACTTTTTTAAACCCAGGGTAATTTAAACCCTATTTTTACAGGTGAAAAGCTTTCAACTTTAACACCAGAACTCAGCTTTCATTTATTTTTTGATCCTCAAAATACATTTTTCCTGACCAGAGGGAACCCCCTGATCTTCCCAGCCAAGCTTGAGTTCTGACAGAAATGATCGCTCCAACCCAGAAAGGAAAGGTGACCTGCCCAATGCCCCTGGGTGCTACAGGGTGAAAACCCAGACAGATATCCTGCCTCTTTTTGTCTAGACTCTTCTCACTCTGTTGCACATGGTCATTTTTTATAATTTGCAAAAACTGTACACTTAAAGAGAAAAAACAGGGCTAGGATGTGGCTTTCATGTGTGAGGCCCTGAATTCCAACCCTGCACTGCAGAAAGAGACAGAGACAGAGACACAGAGACACAGAAAGACAGAGGCAGATGGAGACAGAGTGAACAAGGAAGTGAATGAACCAACCAGCATCACCTTGGAGAAGAGTAAGGACTTCATGGTTGAGAAACAGACTGCATGATTATTTAGAGCTCCCTGGGCTCTAGGCAGAGTTTTAAACCCTGCGAAGTGGTGGCTCTGGGCTTTCCATCCCCTCAACACATAGAGGAGTGCAGAGATTCTGGGATCCACAGTCATTCTGGCTGCTCCCCTAACAGAAAGCCAGGCCCTTTCCATGTATCGCATCTGGCCTTCCCAACTGTTCCATGAGTGAGACACCATCATCGCTCTGCCTACTCTACAAGTGAGGATACTGAGGCTCAAAGAGCTATGCAACTCGCTCCAATCACACGGCAGGAATGTGGCGAATCTAGGATTGGAAGCTGTGTGGATCCAGAGTCCAAGCTCTTCCTAATACTGTCTTCAGATCAGATATTTTTTAAGCCAGGGACTGGAAAGGAGCCAGCTGGAGGGACACCAAGTAGGACCTAGGGGCCAAGTAGAACCTAGGAGCCACATTTGAAAAAGCTGCAGCTGTCTGAGTACCGGAGCTGTCGTCAGTACCAAAAGTCAACAAGTAGCCTGCCTTCTCGAGGCCAGCCTAGTGTACCCAGCCAGCAGTGGCAGAGGTCAGTCCTCAGCTGGAGTCAGGTCTTTCCTCACCACCTGGCCCCAGGCTGCCCCTGCCGGTGCAAACAAGCTCCAAGAACAGAAGGTAAAGCCCTGGCCCCTCAGGTAACATCAAAGTAGAAGTAGATAGAAGCAGACTGTGCCAGGGCCAGGAGGAAACCTCACTCCGATCCCAGACATGGTCATGAGTGAAGGGCGGAGAGAGAAGAGGAAGATTAGGACAAAGAGGCTGTGGAGGCTCTGACTGGTGACAAATGAAACTGCTCTCTCCTTTTAGCTTGGATCTCAGGAGGATGCACCATGGGATTTGTGCTCACCCAGAGAGAACACAGCACGTTTGCAGCAACCGTCAGGGCCCTACAGTTCCCAGGCCCAAGGGTCTCACAGCCCTTTGTCCTCAATGCACAAGGCCCTCCAGTCACATCCACTTTGCTGCTTCTCAAAACCCCGGCCCTCAACTTCTGCACCTGCAGCTACCTGTGCCTGCACTTCCTCCTGATAGCATAGGATTGGCTCCCTTTCTTCCAAGAAGACCCAAAAACTCTACCTGGAATTGCTAATCTACTGCACCATTTTTACTATCTCCACCATCTTGCTTTTTCTCTGCCATGCCTCTTAGCCTTCGCCCACCCAATCCTTCCCTAATGTATGTTGCTTTCACTTGTCTCTGCACATAAGCTACACAAGCATGGAGAGTTTGTCTGTGGTGTTCACAGCTCTGCCCTGAGTTTCTGACAGTTCCTACCATGCAAGTATCACTATCCTTTGGCTTTCAGCAAGCAAGAGCCAGCACCACCTGGGCCAGAGTCTGGGTTGGTGTTTGGAAGCAGCTAGAAGATGTCGCATACAGGCACCTGAAAAATCACCCGACTGTGAATGAGTATGTAAGTGAGGGCAGCAGGGGCAGCAGAGCCAGCATGCAAGGCCAGGCCAGGGAGGAAATTTCCACCAAGTAACCTCAATTATGATGGTAATTACAGCCACACATTTCTCTCCAGCGCAGCATATGCTTCTACTCAAGCAGGTGGGTCGAGGCTCACTCGCACTGTGTGTGTGCGGGTGTGTGTATGAAAAAACTAGAAGAAAGTAATCAGAGCTAACAGGCAGAAAGAAAGGGAGATGGGGGAGCAAGAGCTGCCTGGAATATCTTGCAAAGCTGCGTGATCATGGCGCCACATGCTGCTGAGAGTCCCTTTGTGTTGTCCCAGGGGTATAGTTATAGGACTGTCTTCTCTCTCTCTCTGTCCATCTGTCTGTATGTCTGTATGTCTGTCTGCCCCCATCTCTCCTCACTCTCCCCTCCTCCAGCACTGGCTCTTTGAGGGTATGAGAAACATCCCTCGCTTTAGCTAACTGAGCGTCTCACTGGGTGTGGCAGGTGTTTGGCACATCTGTGACACTCAGGTACCTTGAACTGCACTGGTGAGGCTGACCCAGGAAGTCTCTCAGGGAGCACAGCAGGCTGCCCGGGCTCTGCCCCTCCCCAGGCATGGCACTGAAGAACATCAGGGTCAGCCCCACCTTCTTCTGGTATTGTACCCAGCTTCCTGGGATCCACCCTTTGCCTCGTTGTCCATTCATCCAAGATTCTCCTGCCTGTGTCACTTCTCTTCGGTCACACTGCCTCCAGAGAGACCACATGGAAGCTCAAGTTTGATTGGGCTTCATTTTCCGCAGGCTCTTTAGTTTCCCCCACGGCCTGCTAACTAAGGCACAGTCTCTCCTGGTGTTCGAAGCCCTCTTCAACATGGCACCAACTTCTCTTTTCATCGCTTCTTGTCCATATCCCATGCAATCTCACCTCTGTGCTTTGGCTCAGGCTAGTGCCCCTTCCTGGGGTGCCTTCCCAGTCCAGGAGACACTCTACTCCAAAAGGCCAGTCAGAGCCGCCCCTGCCCTACACTAAGCCTTACCTGACTGTTCATGCATGACCCAGCCCAGCCCCTGCCCTCTGGATTTGTTGTGGGCATTTGTAGCAGTGTGTCACGAGCTCACTCTGGCTGACCTGTGTACCCCACGCATACCAGCCAGTGACCCACACATTCAAAATGCTCTCCGAATGTGGTAGGATGGGATGTCAAGAATCCCAAGCCAAGGTAGAAATAACACTATCATTGGAGCCCTATCCCCAGCCCTATCCCCAGCACTATTCTTTGTGGTATCATAAAAATTATATCTGGTCTCTATCCCCCATCTTTGGCACAGAGTAATTAGAATCCTTGGAAGTTCCTGAGTGTTAGGATCATTTGTTACTTATAATGAGCCATTTTCAATCACCCCTGAGTTCTTACTAATGAGGAGTCTCTTGGTGGTTCCCTCCTTCTAACCCTAAAAGCTTCAGGATATGGGCTTGGGAGCCTGAGGAACCAATCAAGTGATCAGAGCGTCTGGGAACTTCCAGTCCCACATCCAGACCTCTGGGGAGAAGGGGTGTGATGCAGAGTGAGTTAATCACCAAAGGTTGTAGTGCAGTCCATGAAATGAAACCTCCAAAAGAAACCCTCCTAAATGACAGGCAGAGGCTTTGGAGCATCCAAATGAGTGAACATCTAGATGGTTAGGAAGGTGATACACCCCAGCGCCATGGGGACAGAGGCTCCTATGTTCTGGACTTTACCCTTCCTGCCCTCTGCATGTGGTTGCACATTTGTGTCCCTTAGAATAGCCTATCAGAGGAAGCAAAGCATTTCCTGAATTCTATGAGTCCCTATAGCGAATTATCAAGCCTTGGATGAGGAGTTATAGGGTCCCCTGACTTTGTCACAAAAACAGGCAGAATTACAGAGAACCTGGGGACTCAAAACTTGTGAGTAGCATTTGAAGTGAGGGCAGATGTGTAGGACCAAGCCCTTAAAGCTGTGCCATCTGATCTAGCCTGGGGGAGTTAAAATCAGATTGATACAGCATGACAGGAGGCCCAGTTGGAGTCAGAAAATCAGGGATTTGGTGAGATGCAAAAAAAAAACTCATCAAGATTTTATGTACATTAACTTATTTCATCTCCCAACAGTCAATGAAGCAGGCACTGTTTCTTCGCACTGCAACAGTGCAGACAAAGATACTGAGGACTAGAGACCTGCCCAAGGCCTCAGAGGTCGTAGCCACACCATCGTTAGAGTCCAGACAACTCAGCAGCCATCAGAGCCATGTCCTCCACTCCTAGGTGTCCTGAGAGGCCTCCCAACACCCCGGCCTGGCCTTGTTTAGCTCCTAGGCACCCCCAACCCTGCTTATCTACAGACAAGACACATAAGAAAGCCAGCCTCTGTCCAGGGCTGGGCTGGGCAGGGCTGGTTTCCTGGAGTGAGGCTCACAGAAGGGGGCAATGTGAATGGTTGGTCTTGAGCCTGGCCTAGGAAAGACTCCACAATTCAGGGTGAGGGGATACTTTCCAAAGTAGATCCTTAGTGGGTTCTCATCTGCCTCTTCCTCCTAGGGTAAACAGAAGAACTGAGTGAGAAAGAGGGTGAGCAGAGAGCTCAGTAGAAATGCTGTAAAGACAGGAAGGAAGAAACGGGGAGAGCAAGAGGGACCGCCCTGCCTTCAGCCTTAAACCAAACCCCGATTGCTCCAGCCATACAGTGGGCCACATGTAGGAAGATGCTTTCTCAAAGCATTCAACGTGGATATGACAGGGAGGACAACTGCTTTCTCCCTTCTACGAAGCTTCTCAATAGGAGCTTCTGGGACCTCAAATAAATAAGAAGGTGTTCTAAGGAAGAGCAATTAAGAGTCCCCAAAGCTATCTTTACCTTACTCTCAACATCTGGATGAAAAGTGAAAATCATCACTGTCAGGATATTTTTTTTCCCCGTACAAGGCTCTAGATGCTTGTTAACATCTGGGTGTTGGCCTGGCTGACTCTGCTTTTCCTCCAGATGTTCAGCATTGTCTGCAGCCAGGCTGAGTGGGTTTGCTGATAGCTGAGGGTTGGGAAGCTGGGGTTCAGGCTGGGGAAGCCAAGGGCTAGAGAGGGAGAAGGGGCAGCAGTCTGCCCTGTGGAATCTTCTGTCCCTGACTCCTACTGGTCTTCACCTTTCAGAGACTCAGCCCCTTGGCTGAAAGGGTTTGCTCTCCCCAAAGCTCCTCACACAGCCCCCAAATTGCAGGGAGCTGAGAGGCACTGATATTTATATATGTTCCACTGGGAATAGGCTGGCCCTGCTCAGAATTAGCTGGCGTCTTCCTGCTCCTGGATTATGCAGGCAGCAACTTTGATCAAATCTGGCAAGCAGATTTATGAATCAGTCGATATTTATTGCAGGGAACAATCCATCTTCATGTCTGTGCACACAGAACCGTGCTCTGGGCGCACCCAAGGGTCTTGATGCTAAATGTTGGAAAGGTCTTGGTAAACACACCGAGGAAGGGAGTAACAGAGAGAGCTCTGACACTAATCAACATGGAGACAAACTATAAGGTAGGGACGTGTGAGGTGGAGAGGTGGGAGCTACTCTGTGTATCCACCTTGTATCTGTCCTTTCCCATTCTCCTTGCCACCTGACTCAACACAACTTGTTTTATAAGTTGAAGTCAAATGTTAAATTCTGACAATGCATTCCAAAGCAAATGAAAAGTATATTGTTGTTTCCTTCTAATTACCTATGCTGGTTTCTTCCCCTGCAAACTGGCCTATTAAAGAAGATAATTGAGCCTGAACTGCCAAGCTGTCTTCTAATAGACCAAGCAGGGAATCAAGGTCATAGCTCTGTTGATGAGTGTGACCAGGGAAAGATTACTCAGGGTTCTCTCATTTGCATGCCAGCACTGATTGGCTACTTCACTGACCCCTGTGTTACAAAGCAAGCTCCCAGTTAGGGTAGAGCAAACCAGATGCCCATCCATCCAATGGCAGTCAGTGGAGCAAAATGACTCTGGGCTTCTCAGTCTAATTAGATGAACAAGAACAAGGAACTGAAAGGAAGAAAGTAGGAAAAGAACAGAAAAAAGGTTTGCCAAAGCCCACCCTCTACTGCCCCTTCATACTCCTAACTCTGCTCATTGGTTTCCCCCAGTACCACAACACAACCACATTTTAGCTGGTGTGCCACATCCCTCCTGCATAAACCCCTTCCTGCTTGGGGCTTCTTATACAAATTCAAGGCACTAAGGGCAGAAAAACAGAGGAAATGCTTTGCAGAAACTTAGTACTTTCCCAAAGTCTGTAGCACTAAACTTCTGCCAGTGGATACCTCAGATTTCACCTTCTTCCCTCCCCCAGCCTTCACACCATTCTGGCACGTGGCGGCCGTTTTCATAGGGTTGGAGGAGCTAAGAGGCCATGACGGTGTGTGGAGGGGGAGGGGCAGGGAACTTACCCTCCCTCCCATATGACCCAAGTGGGGAAAGTGAACAGGTGAAACTAGCAACTCAGGAAACTACCTGCACAGATGGCACCAAGCAAAAAGGGGCCTGGGTCAGCCCAAAGGAGCATGATTGATGGAAAGAGAATGGGAGGAGCCAGAGGACCATCCCCCCCTGCCCCAGTCTCAACTAAAGTCAGGCTGTCTGGGGATCTGAGCTCTTAACTTAGCTCTGGACCTCTGGTCAATTACATCACCTCTCCAGACACCCCTAGGGCAGGGAACCATCTTTTCTCAGATTTCCCCCGGGATACTCAGCAACGCAACACCCATGACGAGCTTGAACCTTTGTGGCTGCAAAGGGCAGAATTACTGATTGGTAATACTGCAGGGAGGCAGGATGGGAAAGATGTAGAAGAATTCAAAAATAATTTCCATAAGCAATTGAGATAGTGATCTCCCTGTCACCAGAAGCATCCAAACATAATTTGGATGACCATCTGTTGTAGAGTATAATTTCTGGACACTTTCCTGCTCTAAGTGATGATTTTGCATAATGTGTTGGCTGACTCTAACTTTATGATTCTATGATTCATCCAGTGAATGTTTTTCAGCTGCCTGCTAGACCCAGCTCTGATGCTAATGTGTTAGGTGAATCTGTTCTTCCTCTTGGAACCGAATTCCCTATACAAAAAGTGAGGGCGTTGGATCTGCAGGCTTCTGATGGCTCCTCTAACTCTGACCAGCTGCCTTATTCAATCAACAGTGGGGTCAAAAGAAATTACACAGGCCCGCCTCCTCTCCCATCTCCCTCCTCATACTTCTTCCTGCTCTACCCACAGCTTAGCAGAGTTGGGACGGCATAAACTTCTCCTGGCTTGGAATGCAATGTGAAACAGGTGGCTCTGTTGTCACAGGGACAGAGGAGCTACTTGTCCTGGGGACTGGAGATGGGGTGGGGGTAAAAGCAAGCAGGGTGATTAACTTCTGCAACAGACCGGCCTGGAATCTACGTGAATGTTAAACAGGAGTGGCTCCAAGCAGCCAGCCAGACAGACAGATCAGAAACCACTTAAATGAAAGGGTTGGAACATTTGTGCATCTCTTCCTGGGACTGCCTGCAACTTTCCCAACTCCCTCCACTCACTGTACAACCGTGGGCTGGTCAACCTGCTTCCCACTGGGGACTCAGCCCTCCCCCAGGCAAAACTGGGGTTCTTGAAGAGAGAAGTACAGCAGATTTGCTGGGGACAGAGAAAGGTCTACTTCTTGGGCTTATTAGGAAAAGAGTCCAACCACAGACAGGCTGCTCCAGGAGGGAATAAGCTTGTCATTTCAAGCTTATTCAAGCTGGATGGGGAGGATCTTCTATAAAAGGTTCTCAGAATAGCTTTTCCCATCAAGAAAGGGATGGAGCCTGGCACCTTCTGTAAATAGTGCCTCGGAGCCTAATGACAGTAGAGGCAGGAGAACGCAGTGGTAATTAGTATGCACTGAGTTAGACCTAGGCACAAGTGCCAGCTCTGCATCTGACTTGCTGGAGACCTTGGGCAACTTAACTTGTTCTGAGCCTCTCTTTCTTCATTTGTGAGAAGTGACCCATAATGCTGGATTTATAAAGATTTTTTTAGAAAGGATTTAAATGAGAAAATGTATCGCAAGTGCTTGGCACAGAAATGTAAAGGTATTAAATAATAAGTGCAGGTTACTTTTATCTTGTAATTAGTAAACATACATAGGAATAGGAGCTCTCCAAGTAAGCTGCCATTTACTGTGTGACCTTGATAATTGTTTCAGTCTCTCTATGCCTCAGTTTCCTCTTCTGTAATACAAGGCCTGTAATAGTGCTTACTGTGTAGGGCTATTGTGAAGACTATGTCCTATAATCTATTCAAAGAGTACAACCTAGAACCCAAGAGCAGTTGTGCTATTGCAATGAACTGAATGCTTAATACCTCTTATATGTTGAAATTTTTACTCCTCTCCGTGTTATGGTACTCAGACCTGGGATGGTAATTATGCCATGAAGATGGAATTCTAAAAGCAGGCTTAGAGCCCTGATAAAAAGGGCCAGGAGAGCTCTCTTGTTTTATTTTCACCAGGTAAAGGTGTACAATGAAAGCAGTTCCCCAGAATCTACCATGCTGGCATCCAGGTCTTCAAATTCCAGTCATCAGTACCATGTTACATAAATTTCAAAAAAAATAACAATTAAAAATTTAAAAATGCATTTCCATTGTTTATTAGTGTTAGTTGCCTTTCCTGTTGCTGGGACACAATAGCCAACACCTACAATTTAAAAGAGAACAGGTTTGATTTGGTTCATCATTTCAGGGGATTCAGTCCATGGTTCAAGGCTCCAAGACAGGAGCATCATGGTGGATGGGTGTGGTGGACAAGCTGCTTACTTGACAGGAAGCACAGCAAACAAATAGCACCTAGGAGAAAGGAGCCAGGGAACAGGTCCAGTGCCTAAGGTCACCCTTTCAGACCCACCTGGAAAGATTTAAACATGCTTTACTAACCTTCACAAGTCAATCAATTTGACAATCAGCTTAACTGTCACAATAAGTCACCCAGTCAGGAGTACTTTGTTATGAGTCAAAAGTGGCAAAGACGGTTTCTTCTTTTTCTTCATCACATTCCTGTCATCATCCTCATTCTGATCTCTGGGTCACATCTCCAGTGCCTGATAGTTGTCAGGACTTCTTCAAAGAGCAAGCAAACAAATGACCCAGATAAGAAACAAATGGGAAACCCATCAACAGCAAGCACTGGAGAGGTTCTGCTGCATGTGTAGCCCTGGCCTAGCCCACAGGGAGCAGAGGAACTGTGCGTGAGAGGCTTGCACTGAGTTCAAGCAACTAGCAATTTCAGTGAGAAACACAACGGCAATAAGTCCTACAAAACATCAAGGAATGGTTGTTGTGCCTCTGATCACACAACCAGACAGGCTTCCTGCAAGAAAAGAGTTGCAGAAGGCTTGAAGGAAGGGCTGGGTTGGCAAATGTCAGTCATGGAGAGGGAAGGTAGGTGGCATCCTACATAAGGGGATAGTGAGAGGGAGACCCAGGGTAGCAGTGCACATAGCCTTGTGGAAGCAGTAATGGCATAAGAAGATGGCTCCTATCCTGACAGATGTGTCTGCATAGGAGATGAGAAGAATAAAGACAGCTTCATAAAGAAGTCAGAGATTTGGATTCTATTTCCACCCGGTAACTTAGAACAAGTTGCTTAATATTTCTCAGTTTTGGTTTCCTTATTTTTATAAGGAGGTTAGTACATGCATAATGTAATTATAAACTTCCAGGAATATGGTTTAGTGATGAACAGCAGAGAAATAGCCTCTCCGAGATTTGGTGTCCAGATACTAGAACATGAGGAAAAGAAAAAACAGGGAAATGGATCACCAGGACCCAGGATCCTGGGTCTGAAGAAGAATTGAAGTCCATAGGGAAAAGGAAAGAACAAAACCTCCATGAGGAAAATGGGGGGGCAAGGAGTGCTTTCTCCCCGAGCCTGGACTCACTGCGTGCGAGGTGTGGCTTGAACCTGCAGATGTATGGTGACTACTGCCAACCCCAGAGGCCTCCATGGAGAGCCACGCCAGTGAAATGGAGAAGTGAATGAAACAGACTGCAGTGGCTGGTGAGTTACTCAGGTTCAGTTGTCCCACAGGAGGGGACACTTAGACAGGAGTCATCTTAGAGAGGGGCCAAATGACCTTGGAACTCAGACCAACTGCCGGCTCCATCTAGTGGCTCCCAGCTGAGTTCAAGATGTCAGGAGGTCCATGGGCTGCTGTAGGCTGAGTAAGTCTTGTTCCAACCTTGCAATCAGAAAGCAGCCTGAACTTTAGTGGAAATAAGAGTGCAGGCTCACTGGGATTATCCACTACCCCACCTTAAAGATACTGCTAAACTGTTGGCAACATGGGCAGACAGAGTCCAGATTCAACATGAATCATGTTGAATCTACCAGTGACATCAGAGACATACTCTAAAGTAGATTTTTTTTCTTTTTCTCTTTTCTTGTTTTTTGTTTTGTCTTTTTCTTCATTGTTTGTTCTTGTTTTTATATGAGGGTGAGCATCATTTCTACTTTTTTTTGTCATTGTTCTGTTCTGTTCTTGTTTTTATTTCTTCTGTCTCTCCTGTCTCCTTCACCAGGTTCCAAAAGTTTGCATGATTTTTCTTTGTTCTCCAGCCTTGCTTCTAATCTCTTCTTCTTCTTCTATTTCTCTATTTCCCCCTAATCCCTATTAAATTTTCTCCCCTGAGGGTAAAACTGCCATATCAAGGGCTTATTTACTGCATAAAATTTTCTGGTACATTTTAGATTTTGAATAGAAACACACATCTAGTTCATATGGCTAAAGGTGACACATTAATAGTTACCACAGTTTAACATTTTCTAGTCTGTTTTTGATGTTACTGTTATTTCTGATTGTACTACTTTAGCCAAAGTGACACAATTGTTCTAACCAGTTGTTCTTCCTAGTATGTTAAGACTGAAATTTCCTAAGGGTCATTAAAATACTACATAGGTCAGTGCAAAATAACCAGGAGCTAAGTCAAGTAAGCACAACTATTCATTCCCAATAAACTGAAGACATAGATCTTGCAACAGACTCAAAACCCAAAAGCCAGCATATCTGGAAGACATCTCTGAGAAGTACTCATTTCCTAAGAGTGCTAAATACTAGCAATAAAGCTTTTCACCATAGGCAATATACAAACATCAACCCAGGCATTAAACCAAAAAAATAGAAATACAGTTAAACAAGATGTAATCTCAGACATTCAGTTCATCAAAGGCAAATGTAGGAGGCAAATGGGGTGAAAAAATCAGAAGCAACCCACCTTGACACTCTGAAGTGGTTAGCAGAAGTAACAAAGCAAATTAACAAGGCTCTAGAGAAAATCAAACCATAAATAATTTCTCAGGTAACTTTAGAGATGGTGACCATAATGAAAGACATGCTTAGTGACTCTAGAGCAGATACAGATTAAAAAATAAAAGAGTTTAGGGAAAGGATGGAAATCATGAATGTTTGACATAGGAAAGAAATGGTATCCATGAAACAGATTCAAATAGCTAATAAGATTAAAAATTCCATTGAAAGTGGATGCAGCAAAATGAGCCAAGGTGAAGATAAAATATCAGATAGAGGATAGCATATAGAAGGCAGGATTGTGGTTAGCAATCATGAAAAAGAAAGATTTCTTAAAATTAGCAAGGGACCACAAAAAATCAAGATAGAGGCTTCTAGATGATGCAAAGAAGAATGACATAAGATTGATCAGAGTCAATGAAAAAGCAGGATATAGCACAAATGACATAAAAACCTGTTTACAGACATCATGGAAGAAAACTTCCTTGGCAGGGAAAAAGAATTTGACATTCAGATATGTGAGGCATATAGAACTTCAATTAGCAATGATAAAAAACAAATCTATGGCAGGACACATAATAGCGATGAGTCCAGAAAGTCAACACAAGAACAGATTATTAAATGCTGTTAGAGAAAGGAAACAAATCAGCTATAAAGGAAAGGGCTTTCCACAGTAGACTTCTCAACACACTCAAGTCGAGGAGAACTTGGAGTGAAATATTTCAAGACCTAAAATAAAACAACCTCCAACCCTGACTGACATACCCTCACAAAACTATCTTTCAAAATTGATGGAGAAATAAATAAACTATGACAAAGAACTCTTGAGGAAATTCATGAACATCAAACTAGCTCTTCAAAGTGTTCTGAAGGACATTGCAGAAAGAAATAATAATGATTGAAACTCTATGAACCCCAACATAGTGAGTCCTCCAACAAGGGGACAAAAAGGGAGCCAACAACATCAAAATAACATGGCAAGAATATGTCAATGTGTATGTTAAAACATATCAATTATAACCATCAATATTAATGCTATTAATTCATCAATCAAAAGAAAAAGATTGGCACAATGGATCAAAAAGCATGATCCAACAATATACTGCATACAAGAAACAATTTAAATCAAAAAGAAATTCATAGACTGAAAGTCAAAGGATGGAAAATAATACTCCATGCAACAGGATCCCCCCCCAAAGGAGGGGTAATTATCCTATTTGCAGACAAAGTGAATTTCAAGCCAAGCCTGATTAACTGAAACAAAGAAGGTCACTACATCCTTGCAAAGGGAACAACCCAATAAGAAGCAATAACAATCATAAATATATATGCACCAAATACCAGTGCACCCAACTTTATAAAACAAATACTAAACAACATGAAAAAAAATCCAATAAAATCTAATACAGTTGTAATGGGAGACCTCAATACCACACTGACACAAATAGATCAACTAGACCAAAAATCAATACTGAAATATTAGAATTGAATCAAACTTTTGAACAAATGGATTTAGTAGATATCTACAGAATGCTTCACCCAACATTAGGTACACATTCTTCTCAGCTACACATGGAACATTCTCTAAAATAGACCACATACTAGCTCATAGAACATGCTTACATAATTACAAACAAATTGAAATTATACCATGCATACTATCAGACCATAGTGCAATGAAATTGGAAATCAATAGCAAAAGAAACCACAAGAGCTTCATAAACACATGAAATTAAATAGCACCCTCATGAACAATCAGTGGATCACAGATGAAATTAAAGAAGAAATTAGACAGTTTCTACAATTAAATGATGCCAATGCAGCATACCAGAATTTCAGGGATGCAGTGAAAGCACTCCTACAAAGGAAATTTATAGCGGTGAATTCCCATATCAGAAAAACAGAGCCAGTTCAAATAAACCACCTAGTATTGAACATCAAGCTCCTAGAAAAAGAAGAGCAAAGTCAACCCAAACTTATATGAGGGAGGAAATTATAACAACCAGAGCAGACACACATATATAAGTACCACATTGTTTCTCTGGTGTGAGAAACTGAAAATACAAATAAGGACCAAACTGTATGAGATATTGTGAAATAGGAAGAAAATGTTCAAATGAGAAGGTGAATCCAATAGGAAGGAGGGGGAATGGAAGAAAGGGAAAAGAGAAATAGAAAAAATGTAAACAAAGTTTTTATAAATAAGGAAGGGTAAAGTGGTTGAAGGGAGTAGAGGAGAATAGGAAAAAAAATCGAGGAAGCAGCAAATTCACAATGAGTAGGTTGAGGCAAAGGCCAAATCTACAAGGACTGAGAGGGCCCCAGTCTTGGCACCTTGGCACCTGCACTAAGTGACACGGAGCACTGTGGGTGAGGCCAGCAGCTCTGCAGGCGATGATGTCAGTGGCTTCTACCAGGGCATGGACAGCCTGGACAATTTTCCCAGCAGTCACATCTTCCTGGTCATCAGCAAGTACATGCCGAAGGTGGTGCTGCAGGAGCACTTCTCTTCGTTTGGTAAGATCTAGGACATCTGGGTGCTGTGGGACAAGCACACAAAAGAGTCCAGGGCATCGCCTTCGTCAAGTTTGCCTGCAGCCCAACGCCTACAAGGCCATGGAGGAGATGCACAGACAGTCCCTAGAGCCCAACAATGTCAGACCTGTAAGGGACTCATTGCTCAGTCTAGATCATCTGGAAGTCACTGAGATGTTAAAGATGAAGAATTTACAAGACTCTTTGTTATGAAACCAAAGTCCTACACAGGAGATCTATAGGAGACTGTCCTACACAGGAGATTGAGTATTGCAATATTATTAAGAATAAAGTCGCTGGAGAAAGTAAAGGTTTGGGCTATGTACAATATTCAAAACCATCACAAACTGCCCAAGCAGTAGAAACTGTGGTCGAAGTTTTAGAGCAATCTTGACAGAACCAAAAAATAAACCATCTGAATCCTCAGAACAAGATTATTATATTAATATGAGGCAAGAGGCTTTGGGACATGAATCTAGAGTAAATATGTTTCCATTTGATCAACAGTCTGAATTTCCAAATTTTGACAAGAATGACAACACAGGCCAGGATGCTATCTCCAAATGCCTATCAGTTGTATCAAGAGTTCCTTTCACTAAAGAGCAGCTTTTCAGCATTTCTGATATAGTACCAGGACTGGAATATTGTGAAGTTTAACAAGATCCTTATTCAGTTTATGGTCATGGAGTAGTTTGATATTTTAATGTAGCATCAGCAATTTGTGCAAAATACAAGTCACCTAGGTTTCAGTACCCTCCTGGGAATCGGATAGGTGTTTTCTTCATTGATGATGAGAGTAATGCAAGAGATCTCCTTAGAAAAATGGCCCCACAGAGAGTAGCTACACAACTTGCCTCAATGGTGTGGAATAACCCAAGCCACCAGCAATTTCTGAAGCAATTTGGAGGAAGTTTTGGATTGCAGTTGCCTCAAGTCCAGACGGCTGTTATACTTCTATAATGAAAAAAAAGCAAATCAAGAAACTCTTGTGAAAGAAAGGCTCTATATTGTGTTTAATCCTCATTCTTTATTTCTAGATGTATTAGAGGATATATTCTGTCATTTTGGTAACCTGGTCAAAGTTCACCTTGTGTCAGGAAAAATTGTGGAGTACACCAAGTTTGCAGGTAGAATGAGCACCAACGATGCCATTTTGATTTTGCATGGGGAGATTCTGAATGGGGACTTAAAGTTATGCTGGCAGATTCCCCAAGGGAAGAGTCTAATAAAAGGCAAAGGACTTACTGATTCTTAGGAGAAAGACTAAATAATGACATAATCCTCAACTGACTGAAAATGTGACTGGCCACACTCCCTGGGGACAGCTGACAGTTTTGGTTTTGTTTTGTTTTGTTTTGTTTTTCATATACCTCATCAGGAAATCTGTATTAGAAAGTCCATATCTTAATGATAAAACTAATATTGCGGTTATTTCTTAGAATAATAGATTGTTAAGTACCTGCCTGGCAGGTGCAAGGTCATGAGTTCAATCCCTCGTACAAAAAAAAAAAAGAGTAATATGTTGTTAAGTGTGACAGAAATGAAGTCTCTGAGAGAAAAAAAGTTATATTATGTATAGCAGAAATAAAGTTTTCTTTGCTTAAATAGAAAAAGATCAAGTTATATCATGTACAGTACAAATTCCCTAGGATGAATGTGATCATTTTATAGTCCTAAAATGTACCAACAAACTTAGTTTTAAAAACCAAAAAACATAATTATAAGCTAATATTGATGTGGAACCTGGAATATAGTAAATACTGAATAAATAGCAGTTGTCATCTGTCTGTGAGCAAAGAACAACCAAGGAAAGCTTTTTCCTAGCTTTCAGGGAAATGGGTCATTGAATGGTAGACAGGATGGACTGCAATATGACACAGAGAGGGGGCAAGTAATCAGTTTAGAGATAGTGGCTCATGAGTTAGGCAACCCTGCTTTAAAATTTAACACTGTCACCAGGTATGGTAGTGCATGCCTGTAACCTCATCATTCAGGAGGTTGAAGCCAGAGCACTGCAAGTTCAAGGCCAACCTGGGCTGCATAATAAGACCCCATCTCAAAACAAACAAACAAACCATGTAGCAAAGGCAATGGAGGCTGAAGAAAAGAAAAAAATGGAGGCAACCTGAAGGAAGACCCAGTAGAAAAGTTGACAACTACAGAGACGAGCAAGAAACCATCAGTGGCTCCATGCTCTTAGGGGAAGGGAAATAGTAGAGGAGGGGACTGACTGAAGAAAGACTGAGAAGTTTCATGAAGAAACTCTGTTCTTTATTAAGTGGAGATGTCATGTTACTCAGTCAACAAACATCCTGAGCATTTACAGTGCACAGGTACTAAGGGTTTAAATATGAATAGATATAGTTCCTGCCCTCAGGTACTGTGTGAAATCAGTGGAAGAAGTAAAGACATCAATAAATGCAATGAAGGATAATAGATATTTCTATCCACAGTATCTGTCCAAGCAAGCTGCAGAGCAAAGAAGTGATTTATTTTACCAGGCTTCATGGAGGAAGTTACACTCATAAACTAAGTAGATGCTCCCAGGGAAGATTATGAGGGAAATATAGTCCATGTGGAGAGAAAACCATGATAAGAATAGTAACCCGACAAAACCCATGAGATATTCCAGGCTTCAAAGTCACACTGCTGCTCAGGGGTGTGAGAGTCAGAGCCAAGGTTTGAATTGCCTGGAAGGAATGTGACGTGGACACCAGTGTGTGCCATCAGAGGAAGGCAGGAAGGATGGAGAATACTGGGTGGGGAATGCTGGGATCCTAAGATAAATGGAGACGGAAATTCAGAACATCAGTTTAAAATCCAACACATATGGAGAGAGTTTAGTTGGAACTCTCAGTTCATTTGGATCAAGGATAATTGTTGCTGTAAGGTACAAAGGCAAGAAGAAAGAGAGGACAGAAACATTTCGTAGTGAGTGGACAGCTTAAAGACACACCAGGCCAACCTTAGACCCTTGCAGAAAAGCCAGAGGCAAAGACATTATTTCAAACAGAAGACACTTAAATACAGTAAGAAAAGATGAGCAGAGAGATCTAGCTAAGCTAGACTGATGAGGGAAAAAAGAAAACACAACTAACATATATGAGAAATGAGAAAGGGAATATTACCACAGTTTCCAAAGAAATTAGAAAGAGAATATTAAAAGAAACTTAGACCAACTGGACATAAGGGCACATTCCTTAAAAAATATAAGTATCAAAACTGACACATGATAAAATAGAATATCTAAATAGCCCTGTAATTTAGGAACTGAAACGAATTTTTTATCAACTAGCTGTCCATAAAGAAAACTCCAGAAATGAAATGTTTCATTAAGAACTCAGCACGCATTTAAGAAAGAAATAGAGCCAATCTTACACAAGCTTGGAAAATAGAAAAAGATGAACATTCCTAACTTGTTTTATGATTTTGTATGACCCTGATACCATATTAACCCTGAATTAACCTAACAAAGACTTCAGAGAGCAAGAGAGAGAGAAAGAGAGAGAGAGAGAGAGAGAGAGAGAACAGATCAATATCTCTCAAGATCATAGACTTTAAAAGTCCATAACAAATTATTACCAAATCAAATCCAGTAATATATGAAAAGAATAAATTCTAGGGATTTATACAAGAATGCAAAATTATTTGAATACTCAAAACTCATTAATATAATTCACTGTATTGACAAAATAAATTTTTTAAAACCCATGATTGTTTTTGTAAAATTCAACAACTATACTACTAAACTCTGTTAGTTCATCAAAAAGAACAGTTTGTGTTTTCATTGCTCTATTGTGTGATCATTTTTTTCATGCCTTTATCTTGTAATCGGAATAACTAATTTGAAGATAACAGTATGTAACGTATTAACCAGTGTTGATCTCTTATTATTTAGTTTTGAAATTCTGTATCATTGTTTTTATTTTTTGTTGTTTTTAAAATAAAAAATTCAACACCTCTTTATCATGAAAAAATCTCTAAGAAAATATGGCACATTCTCCAATTAGATAAAAGACATCTATGAAAACTTATAGCTAACATCATATTGAATAATGAACTATTATACCCATATCCCCTAAGATCAGGGACAGAAAAGAATATGTATTTTTACTACATCTATTTAATATTTTATAAGTAGTGTTTTCAGAGTAATAAAGCAAGAAAAAAGAATAAAAGGCATAATGAATGGAAAGGAAGAATTAAAATTATTTTTATGCACTGAAGACATGACTGTTTTGGTAGAAAATCCCAAACAATCTACAAAATATCACCTAGAATTAATAAGTGAATGTACAAAGGGTACAGGATAAAAGGGTACTACACACAGATCAATTATATTCTTCATACTACAAGCAAACCACTAGAAAATAAAATTTTTAATAGTTCCATTTATATAGCAAAAAATACTTAGAAATAAGTTTAACAAACATTAGGTAAAAGCTATGTACTGAAAACTATGGAAAAAAATCACCAAAATCAAGTAAGAGTGACTTAAAGGAATAACCCTGTATTGGAAAGCTTGATATTGTTGAAAAATTAGTTCTCTTCAATCAACAACTTCCTTTTCAATTCTCTAGATTCAACATAATATCAATTTCCAGCAGACTTTATTTGTAGAAACTGATAGGCTTATTCCAAAACTTACATGGAAATACAAAGAATCTAGAATGCCCAAGGTAGTCTTAACAAAAAGTTGAAGGACTTATACTACTGAGCTTCCAGATTTGTTGTACGGCTACTATACTGCCATCAAGACAAGACAGTGGTAGAAATTCAGACACACAATCTAATGGAAAAGAGTAGAGGTTCAGCAAATCAACCCGTATGTATATGGTCAGTTTATTTTTAATAAGGAACCAAGGCAATTCTATAGAAAAAGCAGTTTTATCAAGAAATACCTATCTATGGAAGAACTGTCTATCCATATGGTAAAATATGAATTTCCATCTCTATGCCACATGATACATGTAATCTAATTTGAGATGAATCATGGATATAAATGAATGACCTAAAACCATTCAGTTTTAGGCTAAAACAGGGGAATATTTTCACTCCTGTAGGTAGGCAAAAAGTTCCTTAGACAACAGGCAAAGAAAATAATAGAAGAAAATGAAAGCTTAGATTTCAAAAAGTTTAAAACTTCTGCTTATCAAAGCCATACTTAAGAAAATGTCTCACAAATCACAAACTAGGAGGAAATATTTGCAAAACATATCTGTTAGAGGACTTGATCAAGAATATGTATGTATTTTTTTAAAAACCCTTAGCACAATAGTAAAAATACAAACAACTCAATAAAGAAAAGGAGAGGTCCTGAAGTATATCTCAGCAGCAAAGGTGCCTGCCTGGCAAGTGCAAGGTTGTGAGTTTGATCCACAGTACCAAAAATAAAGAAAGAAGGAAAGAAAGAAGAAAAGAAAGAAAGAAAGAAGAAAGAAAGAAAGAAAGAAAGAAAGAAAGAAAGAAAGAAAGAAAGAAAGAAAGAAAGAAAGAAAGAAAATAAAGAAAAGAAAACATCTGAGCAGATATTTCACAGTTAAGGCATATGTACCCAATAGTTCCACTTCTAGATATTCACTCAACACAAATGAAAATTATCTGTCTTGTATAAAACACTTGGATGAGAATATTCATAGTTACTTTATCCACAGTAGCCCCTAACTGCAGACAAGTCAACCATGAATGAGAGGGTGACAAACTCATTGTGAAAACTACTGTGGACACAAAAATAAAGCTTTGACATGTGCAACAATGTGAATGAATCACAAAACCTTGAAGAGTACATGCAGTGTGATCTCATTCCTATGAAATTCTAGAGAGGTTTATTTTGGTTTTTATTTTAATGAAAACTGTGATATTTCTGCAAAATAAGAGCTATGATCAAGATGGGGCAGGAATAGACTTTCTGGCTAACAGAAATATTCCCTAACTTTATTTGGTTTGGGATTGTACATATGTGAGTCTTTGTCAAATCTCTTCAAAGGATATACTTTTGATGTGTGCATTTTACTATCTCACTGAAGTAAAATTACACACCTGCACATACATGCCCACACAGAGTCATAATAAAATATTTAATTCTTCTTAATGAAGTGTTTGGGGTGAGGTTTACTGATGTTTACATCTTACTTCCAAATACACCAAAAGTAAGATTGAAGGATAGATGTACACATAGGCATTTGGTGAAAGATATAAAGCAAAATATTAACAAGTGTAGGATCTAGATACTGGGTGTATGAGTAATTCTTATAATTGCTCTGTATGTTTAGAAATGCTATAAGCTTTTAGGGGAAATAGGAGTCTGTAGAGGGGGTTCAGGGTACGTCAAGAATGGGGAAAAAATGAGTAGCTGGAAGTAAGGATAAGGAGGAGTTGGCAGGATTTTCCTAGAGGCATCAATGGCCCAGCTAAGATTCTCTACCTCTGTGTGTGTTACAAAACCAGAGGTCCTGTTCCCAGAGGTTGTCTGTCAAATCACCCCCAGCCCTCACAAACTCTTTATCCAACAGGACATCTGGCCATAGGGTGACTCCATTACTTCCTCCATCTCCAGAAGGAAAGTGTCTCCCCAAGAAACCAAAGGAACCTCCCACATTGGTCTAGGAGCTTATTTTCAGCAGTACCTAGGTCCTTCCCATCACACTAGAAGCCTCCTTATGAAGAGGATACATCTCTCATCAGCTCAAGAACTCTCTGTATGTGGAGCACTACCTCCACCATCAGAACACAGCCTCTGCATTATCTTCCATCTGGGGAGGGCTTCTCAAAGGGCTGGCAAAGCCTTCTATATATTTCCACACAGCTCTCACTTGGAATTTGCAGACTGAGCTCACTCAGCAAAGAGTGAGGGAGGCGTGATTGACAAGATCCAAAAAGGAACACTCTTGACTTCAATCATCCCTGGAGCAGACACTCACTCATTTGGATTTCAAATTTAGCCAGGAAACAAAAATGGCATTAATTCTGCATGGTGATTGAGACTTTACATGCCCTAGAGTGAAGAAATTTTAACTTGAAGTTCCCCCAGCAACTGTAACTGGGCAACGTAACCCCTAAGACACTGGCAGGAGGTCACAGCTGTCCCCAGTTCACTGAGCTGACAGGAGTGCAGCCACCTTCACACACTTGGGCCAAGGGACAAGAATGGGATGCACCCAGAAGTCACAAAATGGGAGATGGAACTGGAGTCCCAAGAGGAGAATGCCTGCCACTCTTAGAAGATCTGCATGTGGTAACAACCTGAAGAATTAAGTGAATTCTTTGGAGGGGCACAGACATGAGGTGAGAAGGGAAGCAATGAAAGTGTGTTTCCCTCCTTCAGAGCCCCCCAAGAAATGCGATTCCCCATATCTCATTCTCAATCTCTCTCTCTTTATTCAAACACACACACACATGCATGCACACTCACACATACAGTGCACAGCTTAAAATATAACTCATGCTCACACGGATAAGTTCCCTAGCAACTGATGACACATGATTGCACACCTAATGACACCTGGCTGAGAAGTAGAACGAGCTTGGTTACCATATGAGATTCAAGATATATTTATCTCCTATCGTTCAAACAAGTTCCTCAGAATTCCCTCTTCTTCTGGGCCCCTGTAAGTTTGACTAACTTCCAGATTCCCTTTGAGACTCCAGTTCTATTATGATAACACAGCTGTTTTGTCACTCTGGAAGTGAAGAGGGAGCCAAGAAACTTAATGGAGAGAACAAATCTGCTTTCTGCATTGGACTTTTCAAAATGACATCTTGTACTGACACCGACTAGGTCCAAAAGGAGCAAATTAGATAACCCAAAGAGGCTTTTCACTTAAAAACAGTTAACTTTTTGAGCCAGGCATGGTGGCACATGTTTATAGTGCCAATACTCTGGAAACTGAGGCAGGAAGATTACAAGTTTGAGCTCAGCCTGAGCAATTTAGCAACTTGGGAAGACCCTTTCTCAAAATTTTAAAAGTGTGTACATGGAGAGGCCAGAAATGTAATTTAGCACAAAGTTCTGTTCAATCCCCTATGTCACACACACACACACACACACACACACACACACTTTTCTGAAAAAAAGAGACAACTACTTCTCTGGAATAAATGTAACTAAGGAACATATCATAGTTCCACCTATCTCCCAAAATTCACTAAAATTAGGGCAAAGAATATTAAGCATCAAAGCAGCTCAGAAAAGGTGTCAAATAAGACAAGAATATCTACTTTCACCTCAGTTCTTCAAAATTGTACTACAAGAGCAATTAGACCACAAAAATAAATGAAGACATCTAAGTTGGAAAGGATGAAGTCAAACTGCCTCATTGTATAGGTAACATAATCCTGTTTATAAGAAATGTCAAGGAATCCATAAGAAAGCTACTCAAGTTAATGGAAAATTAAACAAAATTTTATGGTACAAAATCAACACACAAAAATCAATTGTTTCTGTACACTTATAATGAAAATAGGGAAACTAAGAAAGCTATACTACTCACAGTAGCATCTAAAAATATAGTATTTACGAATAAATGTAACCAAGAAAGTGAAATATTTATTGAAAGAAAAATATCCATGTTCACAGATAAGAAAGTAGCAAGATCAAGTTGTCTATATGGTCCAAGACAATCTACAGACCCAGTAAAATATCAAAATTCCAATACCTCATTTTTTCAGAAATTGAATAGCTGACCCTTAAATTTATGTGAAATTACAAGAGACTTCAAATAGCAAAAACAATCTTGATAAAGAACAAAGTATGATAATTTATAAGTCTCAATTTTAAAACTTACTGCAAGGCTATAGTCATCAAAAGAATGTGGTACAGGTATCAGGATAGCCATTTGGAGCAATGGAATAGAATTGACAGCTCAGAAATAAACTTATTTATAGCCAATTGATTTTAACAAATATGGTAAATCTTTTCAATGGAGAAAAAAGATTTCATTCAACAAATGGACAATTAGACTTCAACAATGCAAAAGAACGAAGTTGAATCCCCGCATCACAGCAAATATAAAAAATTAACTGAAAGTAATCCAATGACCTAAATATAAGAACTGAAAACATAAAACTCTTAGAAGAAAACATAGTAGAAAATCTTCACAATCTTGGAGCTGGAGACGGATTCATAGACACCAACACCATAAGGAACAAAAGAAAATATGATACAATGGACTTCATCAAAATTAAAAAATACTTTTGGATAAAAATATATAATATAGAAAGTGAAAAGATAACCTAGAGAATAGGAAATATAGTTTCAAATTATTTGATAATTTCTTCATATGCAGAATATATAAGGAATTCCTATATTCGACAACAAAAAAAGACAGCCCAATTAAAAAGTGGACATGAGTAGACATTTCTCCAGAGAACATATACAAATGGCCAATAAGCATGGAAAAGATGTTTAACATCATTAATGATTAGGAAATATGAATCAAAACCACAATAAGTTGCCACTTCATACCTGCCAAGATGACAGTATTACTAATAAAGAGAAATAAAAACTGCTGACAAGATTAGAACATTCATTCATTGCCAGTGTATATGTAAATTGTGGGACTGTGTAAAACAAAATGCTCTTCATCAAAAAAACCAAACATAGTGTTACCACATGACACAGCAATCCACCATGATAAGTACCCAAAATACTCAATAGATAAACACCCAAAAGAATTGAAAACAGGGAGCTAAGCAGATACTTGTGTGCTAATGTTTATTGTAATCATATTCCTAACAGCCAAAAGACAGAAGCAATTCAAGTCCATCAAAAGATAAACAAAATGAGGTGCATACATGTAGTGGACTATTATTCAACTATGAAAATGAATGAAGTTCTGATACATGCTACAGTATGGCTGAATCTTGGGAATACTAGATGAGGTGAAATAAGCTAGACACAAAAGGACAAATATTAGATGACTCCATTCTTCATAAATATCTAGAATAAGCAAAGCTATAAACATTGAGAGCTTGTGTGGAGTTTCTAGCAAGGGAGCACAGCTACTCATATATTTAGGACCGAGGAAGTGTCCTCCTCTATCGGGGTTGTTCATCCTCTTTGACCCAGCAGCTTCATGAGGGACATACATGGAGCAATGAGGTAGGAAAGGGACACCTACCTGGCCAGCCAGATCAGCCAAATGAACTTAGGCAATCAGTGAGGTGACAGATGTCATAAGCAGATTACTCTCACATCTGGCAAAACTATACAAAGAGTATATTTATGGCCAGAGGCTGGATAAAGAAAGTGAGGAGTAGTTCCGGCGGACAGGGTAGTGAGAAACTGAGCTAGCCTGCTGCCCTAGGGCCCTCCAGGCCCTCCAGGCCCTCTGGCCAATGGCAGTGGGTGACCTGAGGTGGCTGCGGATAGGCCGCACCTCTTCCCTGTGGGCTCTTAGATCCTTCTCTGTGACTGCTCCCTGGCTGGACCCAGGCTTTAAAGCAAGGGAAACCATTCCTTCACCCCATCCTGAAGACCCAATGTTTGTGGTGGCCTTGGAGCCAGATTCTCTTGGTCTTTATGATCTGTGGCCCAACCCTGCAAGTATCGAAAAAGACCCCACCAGCCATCAAAGACCTGGAGGCTTAGATGGCTGCAGCATGGGGTGGTAAAAAGAATGGCGACCTCTAGATCTCTGCAGAGGGCAGTTATAGCAAAGGCCCCGGAGAAGGTGGGGCTGAGAGCTCAGCTATGTTGGGCCATAGAACTGTGCAGATCTGGGTCCTGGGGTGACTGCTGTGTCCCAGTTGGAAGTGACCATACCTTCTGGCAACAAAGATGAAAAAAGGCCTCACCTGCCCTGGAAAGAGTCCAAGGTGAGGACAAGCAGAGGTCTGGCAGGCCATGGGCTGTTGCCAAAAAGGGAAAAGCAAAGTAACATTCCACATTTGGGCAGTTGGAAATGCCCCTCGCCCTTCTGGAAGATTTGCTGGCCATTTTTAGAAAGCCTGTGTATATAATATGAAAAAAACTGCTCTCAACATTCCCCTCAACCTTTCAAAAGAAAACTTGCTGCATGTGGACAACATAGTTCTAAAGAGGCTGCCAACATATGATGAAGTCGTAAGGAAAACCACACATCTGGGAAATGCCCATTTGTTTTTTAACAATGACACAAAAGAAACATCTTCTGGAAGTGACTTTTTGAATGGAGTGCCTTAGATTCCCTGGAGAAGCGACACTAGGTGATGACTTGTCCACATTTGTTCTGTGGGTTGGAGGGCACAGAACAGAAAACAAGAGAAGGGCAGTACCAGACTGGTTATGTGTAGACATTTTCCTATTGTAATCATTGCCTTGTGTGTGTATTTTAGTCTATATATGTTTATATTTGACAATGCTAAGTAGTTCATTGAAGTATCTGGTCATTCAAGATAGTCTCAAGTCCCTGATACACATTAAAAAGTAGTAGTGAAATAACGGTTTTTGTAAATTTCTTCTTGTTAAAACCCAAGTGAATTGTTATTTTGGGGAGGGTTGGTAGGCAAACCCCCTCTTGTTCATGCACTGGGTCTCGGAAGAGAAGGAGATGGAGAGTGTTATGCTGGTGCACACACAGCAAAAAGTTACCCTTGTCCCTTAGGTCTGTGGGTTTTGCTTACTTTGCTGTGTATGTAGGGTATAGAAAGGACAAATGAGACCTTTTACAACATTTAGTCTTCCTAGATGTGAAAGAGGTTGCCAGTTTTGATAAAACTAGAGTCAGTAAACTGATGAATTTTGTATTAAAATTCCCAGGAAAGATTTCTGAAAGTTTGAAAGCACTGGATTAGTAGAGAAAGGAAGTGTTCTAGACATATATATTCAAGACATTTTCAACTATTGTTACATGTGTTCGGTTTAATCAAGACTGCTGTGTATATACAGTGGGCAAATTGAGTCCTTACTTGAAATATCTAGTCTTACCTAGATGTTTAGAAGTGCCCACCGTATGTTAAATGTAGGTAGTAAAATATCACTTTGTAAAGATCTTTTTGCTAAAGTTCATATAAAATACTGTCTTTTGGGAATGGAATGGTTAAAGCACCTTTTGAACAATATGACACTGTCTATACTTGCTCAATGATTTGGAGGAGCGGGGAGGGAAGCGATTGCAAAAGGAATTATGTTAGTGCCTTTGAACTTGGACATTTTGAGATACCTTTTTCCTGTGTTTTGTGGGTTTTGCTTTGCTGTGTATACAGTGTATATAATGGACAAATCCAAATTTTGCAACATCCGGTTCCTAAATGTAGGAGTTTGCCAGTGTATGACAAAGTAGTAAAGTTAGCACATTTCGTACACTCTGTGTTGAAATACACAAAAAAGCTTGTTCTTTGTAAATGAATTCTGGATTCAGCCATCTCTAACACTGCATATGCCTGTACTTGTCCATTGGGTTGAGGCAGAGAGAAGGAAATGGGGCCAGTTATACTTACAAGATACCTCAGATTCTAACCATTGCTATATGTGCAATTTTATCTATCAGTGTTGCATATTAGCAAACAAGTTCTTATATGAAAAGTCTATTCTAGTTATGTAAAAGTGCTTGATATATTAAAAGTAGAAGTAGTAGAATAAAAAAGAGAAAATTAGTTATTTCTTAATGGTTGTGGAGTTTCTGTGTGGGGAAATGAAAACATTTTGAAGGTAATAAAAGTTGTATAATATAGGCTGGGTGTGATGGCACATGCCTGTAATCCTAGCACTCAGGAAGCTGAGGCAGGAGGATAGCCAGGAGTTAGAGGCCAACCTAATCTATACAGTGAATTCAAGGCCAGCCTGAACTACACAGTAGACCCTCTCTTGAAAAAAGTTATATAATATGAGTGCAATAAAAATCAATACCATTGTCTTATACACTTCAAGTAGTTGGAGATGAATGTTTTAAATTTTACCACAATGACCATATTTTACCACAGTGAAAAAAAAAATAAGGCAGGTGTTCCTGTGGGAGATGCTGATACCAGTGATTCCACTGGTGGGGATTTTAAACCCGAGAGCATGAGTAAGGTGGAAAAGCTAGGCCAAGACTCCTACTTGGTCTCTCAAATAGGAGAAACTGGTTCCAAAACAACAACAATCCTCTGGCTCCCAAAAAAGCAAATATAAATCTTCTCTGGAGGAAAACATCTCTAATTTAGATTCCTTTGCATCCCCATAGATTATGTGCAGCCATCATGAACTCCCAATCAAAAACTACAAACTCATGGAGAAATAAACTCCTCGAAGTAAGAGGCACACAGCAAAAACCAACAACGGATTCAAGTTCTCAAAGACTTCAGATACTAGAATAATGCACTAGAATATGAACTCCATAGAAAAGCAAGAATATGTATGTTTGTCTTACTAAAGTAAAATTTGTATGAAATTTTTAAAGAAATTTGGAAGTCAGAAAAAATGGGCAAGAAAGTAAAAAACTTACCAGACATATTTGTAAACTCCAAATAGTACTTATAGAAATGAAGGCAATGAAAACTTCAAGAGGAAGAGATAACAATCTTAAATATATATGCACCAAATTCCAGAGCACCCAGCTATATAAAGCAAATACTAACAGAAATGAAAAATCAAATAAGCAATTATACAACTATAACAGGAGACTTTAACACACCATTGTCCCAAAGGGACAGATCAACTAGACAGAAAATCAGCAAAGACATAACAGAACTGAATCACACCTGTGAACAAATGGACTTGATAGATGTATACAGAGTGTTCCATCCAACAACATCAGAATACACCTTCTTCTCAGCAGTACATGGGACATTCTCTAAAACAGACCATATA